>JAVGVS010000114.1:1218857-1265292 GCA_032718565.1 Distichodus sexfasciatus
CATCAGAATATAGAATTTTTTGATAAATGTTCTAGATTTCTTCTTTCCTATTGATAACACCATAACATTATAAAATTGGCAAAAAAAACATCTGATCAATTGAAAATGAAGAAATACGAAGTTGAATTGTGATTATGAATGTGGAAAGAATTAAACGAAGCTTCGTTTCTAGAAAAGCTGCCTCAACCATTTTTCGTAATTGAATTATTCCAGTTATTCAAATAATTGTTTCAGCTTGAATAAAAACCAAGACAATGAGGGTGGGAGCAAAGAAAAAAATGCCTTCATGGAACATGAAGAATACTAAAAAAGAGTCCATACTCTTATAGAAGACAGCATCTAAAATTAAACATGTAATCATGGGATTTATAAATAAACAGTAAAATATAAAGTGGTAAAAGAAAGAGTCCAAAAGAGCTGAGGTTTATCTACACCTTTTTAAGTAAGTCTTTTTATCATCTAAAACCCACACTGCTTTCTTGGTCTAAAATATTTAAAGCAATGTTATAATGAAAAATCTAAATCAAATGTTTCTTTTCCAAGTATCTATTTTACACCACATTTTTAACATTATGCTTTTGTTCTTCACTGTGAGTCAAAAATGTCTAGTGGTTAGAATGCTTGCCTCTGGACCAAGAGGGGTTGTCGTTTGTTTCAGTCCTACTTACCACTGGGTTCCTTGGAGCAATGGAGACTGTACCTGAAATTTGAAATGGAAGTAGCTTTAGCTTTGTCTAAGCAAATTGATTCAAGAGTAAGTTCAAGATCTGTAATTTAGCCATTATAACTTTAGCCATAACATTTCACTTTTGTATTTACAGTTACACTGGCAAAGAAAGGTTATTATGTTGACCAAATTATATTCAAAAAATATTTACAAGCTAATTTAAAAACGATCATTATTTGTTGAATTTGGTCATAAATTAGCAGTGTTTTAGAATCAGAAATTTATTGCCATGTACTCTTTATCATATGACAGCCGCAGCAACATTATTATTATGGGCAAAATGATTTTTTAAATGTTTTCTGTGTGCAAGGTGCTGTTATAAATAGTAGAATATACTGAGGCATTTCTAAAGTGGCATTTCCTATTGTTCAATGTTACAGTTGTCACTTATTTCTAATATGAAAAGTTCATTGCCTGTGAAAATTCTCATTTCACAAGATGTTGAAGCTACATGTTTGTGTGGGAAAAAATAATAATTATGTGTTGGCAAATTCTCTAATCTTCTATTTGGAAGCAGTGAAACACCTTATAAAACCATCATTTTCCAACATTATGGGCAAAACGTTCCATTTGACTCACAGATAAAGAGTCACACTCTTTAATGCTTCAAACAAAACACACACACAACACGGACGTGGGCTTGCGCTGTTCTTGCTCAGTCTCTCCGAGCGAGTCGCCAAACTTCCTCGTCAGCGCTTTCTCCGTAGCATCTCAGAATTAGCACGCACGCAAGCCTGGCTGCGGTGGCTTGCACTCTAGAACTAGAAACCACACACAAAGCGTTCAGGTTAAAGTGTGGGTGACCAGATGCTATCGTCCGGGTCCAACTGGCTTAAGGCTTAAATAATCAAAACCCCAGCGGTGAGGAATCACCTTGAAACGACTGAGCGAATCAGAGTCGAGGGAGACGCTCAACCATTGCATGGGAACTACAGCGGGAAACCAAACCAGACTCATAGGTGACGGATATCAGCCTGAATTCCAACCCATGAAGTGAGAATGGTGACAAGTAAACCCCAGTTAGAATTCTGATGATTGGGATCGGAGTATTAAAAATTGTTAATAGAGTGCATGCGTTAGCTCAGGGTCATACATAAAATGCAAGGTTAAAGAGGTGTGTTTAAAGACTCAAATGTAATTATAAATTGCATTGTTTATGTGTTCTAGAACCAATATAACGGCAACACTGAAGGAGAGAATATTTTGTTTACGTTCTTTTATTCCTTTTAGAATGTTCTTTGTCCAGACGCCTACGTCATAATTAAAACTGGCTGCAGAATGTGCCGGAGGTTTGTGTTTCGCCACTTCACACCCTTGCGCCATTCAATCCATGTGAACTGGATGAACATGGACCTTTTCAGCAAATGTGTCTGAAATGCCACATTAATAATGGTTGAGTTACTTTCATTCATTTTTTCTTTAATATCCATCCTCTCTTTCATCTGTTTGCGCTCACAGCAGCCCGGTCGAGCGTGAATCAGCTCGCCCCTTTTTTAGTGAAGCTTTTTGGAAGACGCCAGCAGCAAACTGAAGACAGGGGATTTGAAAGGAGTTTTGCTCAATGAGTCTGCATTTTAGAGAGAAGTTTACACCTAACTGGTCTTTACATTATCTCCCCATCAGCGGAAGGACGCGGCTCGCTCCAGTCCTGAAAACACGTGGATCAAAAGATGCATGTGGAGAAGCTGTGAAGACCTTCCATGTCTTTTGTTTTATTTTTGGTCAGACAGTATTCAGTTATGCTCCCGATACTGCTATGATCAAGTATCCTTTATTTAAAGAAGCCATATAAATGCTTTTATACTTCCATCAGTCATGTTACAACACTACAAATGATGGAGAAGAGCCAACAAAATTTTAAAGTGAAAGGGAGTGATTATTTGTCACTGTGAACACAACACAGCACAGCACACAGCGCATCACCACAAACAAATGTGACCTCTCCATTTGACCCATCCACAGTGAAGGAGCAGGGCAGCATTTTGGACAGCCCCCAGGGAGCAGTGCTTTGGGATGGTACCTTGCTCATGAGTACCTCAGTGGCCTTCCCGTCCGGGACTTGAACCAGCGACCTTCAATCATGGGGTCAACTCTCTAACCGTTACTGCCTTCTTCGCTACCAAATGTAACGTGAACATGGAATGTGAAGGACCTTGTTCTCCGGCCACACATACACTCCACACACACCAGGTTTATTGCACAGATCCATGAAACGCCATGAAGTGCTTTCCACAGAGAAGCTGGGTTCGAAAGCTGTGTTTTCTGAGAGAGAGAGCGCATCCCCAAGGTAATAAAGTAGAAGGGTTTAATGAGAGGTTTCCTTTTGATAAGTTTGCTGGGCAGCAGTGGCACGCTGGGAGGATTCCATGAGGGTCACGCCGCTAATCACTTCACACACCTGGCTGGGGTGCTTAAACGCGTTGGCTCCCTGCCTTCACCCAAGCCTCCCAGGTAGTTAGCTGCCTGTAACCCATCTCATTAAGAGTGGCCCTCTGCAGGGCAGGGGGAGGACCAACAGGACAGGAGGTATGACGGTTTCACATTCTCCTCTTTTCTCCCTCTCTCTCTCCTGAGACACAGCGCACACACTTCACACACCTCCCCTGGGGGAGTCGCCTAATTGGATGCATGGTGTCATGACATGGGAGTGAAGAAAAGAACGAGAGAGAGAAGGCATGAGGAGAGAGGCAGGGAGGGTGATAGCAGGAGAGAGAGAGATAGAGAAGGAGATGAATAGATAGAAAAGAAGAAAGAGAGAGTGTGTGTGTGAGAGAGAAAAAAGAGATAGAAAGAGAGAGATAAAGAGAGAGAGAATTATAAAAAAAAAAGAGAAAGGGCTGAAGGGAAGGGAGAGAGAGATAGAGAGAGAGAGAGAAAAGAGGGATGGATGTAGGGAGAGGGAGCAGGAGAAAGATGGGAGAGAGAGAGAGAGAGAGAGAGAGAGAGAGAGAGAGAGAGAGAGAGAATGATAGAAAGGGGGGAAGGGCAAAAGGAGGGAGGGAGAGAGAGAAAAAAAGAGGGATTACTGGAGAGAGAGAGAGGGAGAGAGAGACAGAGAAAATGCACAGATAGAGAAAGATCGAGAGAGTGAGTGGTCAGCGCTGCCGCCTCACAGCGAGAAGGTCCTGGGTTCGACCCCAAGATAGGGCCTTTCCTGTGGAACTGCATGCCTCCCCATGTTGGCTGGGTTTTCCCCTGGGTGTCTTGTTTCTCCCACCTGTCCAAAGGCGTGTCAAGGTAGGTTAATTGGTGAGCCCAATTTGTTCATGTAAGGTGAAGGGGATGGTGAGTGTGTGAGTGTGTGTACTAAACCAGTCACAAGGATGAGATGGTCATAAGCATTTTAATGTTGCCATTTTCCAGACAGGAAGACAAACTGGAGCCGGAAAATATAAAAATGCCGAAATGAGAAGACAAAAAGAGATGGATGACACAATAATATTACATCCCAACAGATATAGCAACTGACCTATTGTCTTAATGGAAATGCTTTTTCTTGTGTTACGGGCCAGCATGCTGCTAACAGGCTCATGAATTTAACATCACATGATAGCTGTACGCTCACCCCATTCATTTTGCAGAAAAGAAGAAGAATCATATCCATTCAAATATAAAGCCAGTTTGGATGCTTAAGGGGAGAAAGTCAATGGCCCATTTTGGCTAAAATTGAAACCGAATGGAAAAAAATGAAGACTGCAATCGCCTCGTACATCTTTCCACAGTGACAGTAATGGATGTTGCCACTCGATCACGCCATTCTCAGGTTCTTTTCAGTAGAATGTGACCCTTAATATCACCCGTCATTATCCCCAGGCCTGGGCTCGAACGCCATGCTCTGGATTTGAATATATAATTGGTCAATTTTGTTTATTATAAGTATTGCATTTAAACTCAGAGTAGTGATGAAATCTCATAATAACAGAAACAGTAAAAGTTTTATAGGTGTAGTGTAATGCTGTCAACAAAAGAATGCTTTCAAAAATGGAAGTGTTAATCATTTATTTTCATCAATCAACAAAATGTAGTGAATGAACAAAGAGAATGGTTCAATTACTTGGTGTGACACTTTGTTTCAAACAGCATCAATTCTTCTAGGTTCACTTGCACACAGTTTTTAGCGAACTCTGGCTGGTAGGTTGTCTCCAAACATCTTGGAGAACTAACCACAGATCTATAATCCTAATCCTACAAAAATAATATAATGACTATAATCCTACAAAACTCTCTAGACTTTGTGCAAGTGTACCTATAAGAATTGATGCTGGTTTGAAGGCAAAAAAGGTAAAAAATTACACTCAAATATTGATTTGATTTAGATTTTTCTTTTGTTCTAAGCCACTTTGCATTTGTAAATTGAGAAAATAAATAATCATTATTTATATTTCTGAAAGCATTCTTTGTTTACAGCATTTTTTTTCATACCTGCTCAAAACTTTTGCAGTAACAGAACTATATACATGAAATACTAAATATACAAGACATGTAGATTTTATGATGTCGCTTATATTATAGATGAGATTAATTTGTGCAAAAACCAACATGTACCATTAAACCACTGCTCAAAGCACTGTATGGACAGGTTACTAAGGAAAGGGAAATAATTAAGTACTGTCTTTGGTTTCTTTAGTTATTACTTGCCATTTAAAGTAATTAGTTATTCTACTCGTTAAATAACAATTTTACAGCACAGCCTGGCTGAAAAAAGCCAATTTTTCTATCAGATTCCCTTTCTGTGCTGATGTGTTACTTGCTTTAATAAATTCCCAATATATTTTATAAATAGTTTTTGCGCCAGTGTTGAGTTTGATCATGACCCTGACATCCATTAAACATTTAATCACTGGCATTTAAGCTACTTAAAGGAAATGAAAACATTAGTAACATTTTAAAGAGATATAATGCGAAAATGTATTTCTCGGTTGTGAGTGACAGCAATAATTGTATGTGTTAAAGTGAGATCTGATGCTTTAGCTATGTATTTTCTTCTTTAGGAATTGAAAACGTAACATCAGGCTTAGAAGGACAAACGAAAGGATTTGGAGACAGATGTGTACACTTGAGGCATGTGGCAGCTCTCCTTTAAGAGCTGGAATTACAGTTAGAGTGTTGTATCTGAGCAGAAAGTAAATGATGTTCCTATCTTATGTTGGCAGACATTCTCTCGAACTCTCCGGAGAAAGCGAGAGAGAGAGAGAGAGAAAAATAAGAGAGATACAAAATGGGAGAGAGAAAGAAAACAACAGGAACAGAGAAAGAAAGAATGAATGAAACAGAAAAAGGGGAGAGAGAGAGAGAGAGAGAGAGAGAGGAAGACAGGATTCAGAAAAGAGAGATACAAAATGGTAGGAAAGAAAGAAAGACACAAAACAGAAAAATAAAAATAGAGATATACAAAAAGAGAGACAATGAGATAAAGATATTTCAAGAATCACAGGATGGACAAACAGATGGACAGACGTGATTTTAGTATCTTTGTTCCCTTACGTCTCTCTTCGTATCTCATTTTTCTTTTCATTTTGTGGCTCCTTTCTATGTATACACTACCAGTCAAAAGTTTGGACACACCTTCCCATTCAATGTTTTTTTCTTATTTTCATTACTATTTACATTGTAGATTCTCACTAAAGGCATCAAAACTATGAATGAACTGTGTAAGGGCTATTTGACCAAGAAGGAGAGTGATGGAGATGCTGCACCAGATGGCCTGACCTCCACGGTCACCTGACCAAACCCAGTTGAGATGGTTTGGGATGAGATGGACCGCAGAGTGAAGGCAGTACTAACAAGTGCTCAGCATCTGTGAGAACTCCCTTCAAGACTGTTGGAAACCATTTCAGGTGACTACCCTATGAAGCTCATCGAGAGAATGCCAAGAGTGTGCAAAGCAGTGATCGTGCCAAAGGGTGTGGTTATTTTCAAGAATCTAAGATATAAAACATGTTCTGGGTTATTTCACACTTTTTGTTTACTACATAATTCCATATGTGTTCATTCATAGTGCCTTCAGTGAGAATCTACAGTGTAAATAGTCATGATGATAAAGAATAAAACATCGAATGGGAAGGTGTGTCCAAACTTTTGACTGGTAGTGTATGCTGGTGCAAAAGAATGAAACTATCCTAATTTTATTTACAGGTATATATAAGTCATTATTGCAATGCACAGAAACACTACAACAAAAAACACAATCAGGATTTATTCACTAGATCATCTTTTTGACCAAAAACATGGCACTCATCTCATTCCAAGCCAAGACTTTTTACAGAATCACAAATGCAAAGTAAATCAGTCTCGATCAGCCTGGGAGACAGCATGGTGGATGATGTTAGAGGTTATCAGTTACCGCCATGCTTGTGTCTCTTCCTCTGCCACGTTTCCATCATCGCAAACGGTCCTTTTATCTCCCAGAGAGTTCAGCGTGTTCAGGGTTAATCCATATCTAATATATGAGTTTTTACCTCGTGCATAACCGACAATTTCTGCATTCGTCTGGGGAAAGCGGAATGCAGAAAATTTCCCCAGCGGTTTATCTTTCATCACAAACCATTTTTTTAGCCCTAAAAGGCAATTACTTCTGTAAAAAAAAAAAAAAAAGTATGTGTATTTGTATGTAAATGTGAACAGAGAAATACATAAATATAACAGAGATAATGTGATAAATGTGCTCAATGTGCCAGAATGTTGTGATGGAATAATTCATGCGTGTTGACTTCAATTACACACTGACATGAGCTAAATGTAAAGAGCAGAAGACGTGATCATAAGGAAGGAGAAAAGATGCAGGAGCCTCATATCGAGACAAAATAAGATGCAGGAATCAAGACAAGTGCTGTTTATTTTCTCTTTTCGCTGCTCCAGTAATAAATTGGACATAAATTTGGAAAATGGTTTACCCTTTAATTTTGCATTTCTGTATATCAAATTGTTAAGTGCTTTCAGTAACTTGTATTTGAGAGTGTTGTGTGTGTGATTTATTCAAGTTTCAGAGCCATATCTAGAGTACAGCCAGATTTAACAGGGGAGGCAGATTCTGGCAGATTCTTCACTTCTTTAACAATAATGTGTTCTAAGAGTATTACATCAGACACCCCATCATCTGGAACCAGCTGAAAGTTTTTCGGACTTTATGGACTTGAACCCAATCCAAACTGAATATGGATTTGATGTTAACTTTACTAAATGTTGCTGAGTGGATCATTAATGGCCCCAGCAATGATTAATCTTGAACTGATGCTAGCTTGCTTATTAAATGTTTACACACCTCGGTCGCCCAGATGAGGATGGTGAAGCCTTGGTTCCTCCCAAGGTTTCTTCCTACTAGAAGGAGTTTTTCCTTGCCTCTGTCGCTTCAGGCTCCGTTGTTTGGGGGTTTAGGGTGGTTATATGTAAAGCGCTTTGCGACAATGACTGTATCGAGAGCTATATAGGTAAAATTGAATTGGATTTAATTGAGATTTAATTGCAATACACCTCTAGTTTCTTCTGTTAGGGATGTTACATCATGACGGTGCTGTAGTACACTGAAACTTTACTTGTTTACTGATCATTTTTGTCTTTTCCTCTCTTTTCGTATAGAATCTGCTGACTAGGAGAGGAAATAATATGGTCAGAGAGAATCCACTGACAATCAGAATAATACATGATTGTTACCTGTATTAATACTTAGGCATTACTACCTGCTACACATGTTCTGGAAAGACATTTGTTTTATGCTTCCATCATTTTTATGTTGTAAATAGTAATATATAATTTAAGGCATGTTGCACATTGTTATTTTTCAGTGAATAATGGAAAAAAGAAATTGTGAATTTAATATTGCTGTTTGCATCTTTATACAATGGCTTTAGTACACACGGTAAATCTACAGAACTTTCCGCTTCACGATTTATGGAAGTGTCTTTAAGGGGTACAGAGGATACACTTTAAATCATCGGAACATTCTTGCCAATTTTTTGCCAGCACATTATCCGTTTTTTTATGGATTTGTTTTTTACAGTGTACCTGTGTACTTATTTTATTTTAAAAAATGTTTTACAACATGCAGATTTTACAGATGCCAATTTTAAATGAAGGTATTATTGTATTCTCATGTTTTAGATTTTTTTTATGCCATTTGAGTCAAAAAACTAAACAAAACTTTTGGTCGGTCCAAAACTTTAACAAGTGTTGATTTTCAGATCTCTTTTATTGTTTTCAGTGAATTTGCTATAAAATTGTTATTATATTTTTCACCAAACTCTAAAGGTGTAACTATAGTTATAGTGTTGGGACATTACTATAAAAAAGTAATTAATATTAGTTACTAGTTACTTCTACTAGTGACTGAGTTACAGCATTATAAACGTAACTAGTAACCAGGGAAAGTAACTAATATATCAAAGAATTTCTACTCTGCCAGATTTCATGTCACCGCTACGAAACTTGTGCAATCACACTGGCAGTAGTTAACAGTGAATTTTATTTCTACAGTTTTTAATCACTTTGATTTCTGATTGTTTGTAAGATTACTGTTGAGCCTTCATCTCGCAGATGCCAAGAGTGCACTGCGACAACCTTATTAGATGCTTCTTTAGCCAATTTAGACCACAAAATACCCATCTTTCAAAAGACAGAAAAATTATAGTATGTTTGTCAGTCCCCCCAGGATTTCAGGAGCCCTTTTTTGAGATTGTTGGTTCCTAAAATGCCTGATTTTAGGGAAGCTTTTTAAAAAAATTGGTCTAACAGTTTCGGTGTTTTTAGGCGTTTTGTTACAATAAAGTTGTCAAAGTGGAAAAATGTAACAAGGAAGTGAGATTGGTGACATATGGCTCAACATTTTCCAGAAAACCACAATGATTATTCAAAAATTGTGAAAAACTTAATTGGTCAAAATTACACGATAGTATGAATTTGTGGGGATTAGCTGAATTTGCGTTAATAGTGGCGAACACAACTTCACAAAATCCTGGACCGTCTGGTTTCTAACTACAGCATTTTGCTACATGGAAAAACACTTTTAAAAGCCTTGGCATTAATAAGCTACTGACAAATGTAGTTACGTTAGTAGCATTCCTCATTTTAGTTAGCTATCCCCTGACACTGCGTACACACCGGTTTGTTGTGGTGTTACACTTGGACTCTTGTGTGTAGCTTCAACACACTCGTCAGGTGGATAGAGCTTTGTTCTAATCCTTTCTGTCTTCTAACACTCCTTGTTTCTTTTTTCCTCAACTCTCCTCCCTTTAAAGCGGTACATTTTAGCCTCCAAATTGCTCCACTTTCCACTTTATTACATCATCTGATACTGCAAAAGACAAAAGAGTGAGTGGGAGGAGGCGACGGTGGGGGAAAACTGACTACAGAGCTGCAGCGGTGAGCTCTCGACTTCTGGTTGGCGTAGCTGTCGGCGCACCCACATGGCGTCTGATCGTGGCCGGTCCTGCGTGTAACAGCTAATGATGTCGTCACTGGAGCAAAGTAACGGAGGCTTCAACCCTCCTGCTTGTTCACTCAGAGCAGAAAATAGCTCATCTGCAGACAAAAGTAGAGTGCAGTGGAATTATTGTGAAAGAAAAATGTGTTTTACAGAGCTTGGGTTTTCAAGATTTAAATTCAAGATTATTAAACCTCCAGGACACCAGCCCTCCAACTGGAGTTGACTACCCCTGGTCTACGGGGAAAAAAATTGGATAGAACACGCAAACAAGAGTAAGGAACAATAACGGGTATTATATATATGTATATACCCCACCTGGCAATATCTGGCACATTATAGGGTTGGAACCCTAACCCTAACCCTAGAAGTTTCTATCCCAAAAGCTGTAAGAGGTGTAGCAGTCAGAAAATGTGTGGGAACAACAATTGTAAATGCTCACCGCAGCAGTGAATGTTGGTAACGTAATGGTTAGGGAGTTGGTCATGGGAGGCTTGCCAGTTCTGGACGGGTAAAGCTACCGCTGAGGTTCTCATCAGCAAGGTACTGTCCCCATGCTGCCCCTCTTAGTGCTGCAAAAATGGTGACCACTTCTCCTTCATGGATGGGTCAAATGTAGAGGTCACATTTCATTGTGGTGCACTGTGGTGTGTTCACAATGACAAAAAATTGGTCATTTTCCAAAATTATGATTGAAGACAGAGCGCTTTGGGAGGACTAAGGGAAGGTGTCCACCAAATGCTTTTGTGCACTGAGAAAGGTCAACACCTCACTTTCCGGGCACTTTCTCTACATGTTCCTCAGCGCATATTGTTGCAAAAAGCGTCATCGGGCACTTCCACGTTCTTTACCGTTTGTGTAAAGGTTGTAACGTGTTACTTTGAGATTGGTAGTTTAGCTGACATCTTTACAAAGGAGAGAAATGGCGTCTTGGCATTAGCAGCGTTTGAACTAGATACTCACATGTCTTTGAGTCTAAACAAGAATAAAATAACTGCCAGACACTTCGTTATCACTTAATCACAGCTGCCAGTCCCACGCAACAAGCCGCCACGCTATGAATCCAGGTGATAATGCACCAGCATGATGTGTGTTTACTCGTTCTTCCTCTTTTATCTCCATAAAGTAGAAGTTTATTCTTTTCTGTGGTGAGGGAAACAAGTGCCAAAAAAGTTTCGCTTTTAAACCCCCGGGGGGAGATTGTAGCTGTGATTCTGTTTGAGATCTCAACAGCTGGAGTCGAAGAACGGATGAGGACGAGAGAGAGAGATTCTTGTGTGCATGTTTGTGTATAGTGTGTAGCAGTATGGCAGTTACCTCGCTCTGGTTTGTTAGTGTCAGGCAACTTTTCCCCTTTTTTTCCTTGCTGTCAGAACACTGTGGTGCTTGTTATTCTCTCTCTCTCTGTCTCTCTCTCTCTCTGTCTCTCTCGCCTCATTTGATCATGGAGAGATCACTTCTCCCTGCTAGAACCCCTAGTCACTTGTCCTCCGTCTTGTCAGCAATACTATTCACACACACACACACACCAACGCACACACCAGTCTAATGAGCACCAGCAGTCTTGTATAAACAATCTCTCAACAGTCCTAAATTCTATGTCTGTACACCAGAGAGAGAGAGAGAGACAGAGACAGAGAGAGCGAGAGAGAGAGATAGAGAACAAGAGTAAGTGTACATTCCTCCTGGCTCTGTCCTTTTTTGACACGTCCCGCCTCAAATGCTCGAGTCCTCCAGAAAATTCACACAGTGTGGTTTGAGACCACATTTGAAGTGGAAACTCGCTCTTCCTTCGTTCCTCCCTCCCTCCCTCCCTCCCTCCATCCCTCTTTTTCCACACCCCTCTTCTCTCACTCTTGGTGAAAAAAGGTCCGGTCTAGCTACAGGTACGAGCAACAGGCGGGCCGAGCTGACACGTCCCACAGCAGATTCACCTCCGCTGTCATCAGGAGAGCAGCCTGAAGGGAAACGTCTCGAGTCCAACGCCGTTCCTGCCTCGGAAAAAAAAAGGGAAAATATCTGTGGTGTCATTTCTCCCAGGGGAGAGCTGAGACGAGACGAGATGAGACGAGACGCCCAAATCTCAAAGTAGCAGTTAGAGAAAACGTACTCGGTAGATGTCTCTGTCCCTAACAATTAATTATCAACAGCGCTGTGATTAAACTACGATGTCACGGTGAGAGTGGGAATGTGAATGAGTAGAGGAAAGGATCTTATGGTACATGTGGTATCTGCATCAAGATGAGAGGATGGAGAGTAATAGAGGGGGACAGAAAGAAAGAAAGAAAGAAAGAAAGAAAGAAAGAAAGAAAGAAAGAATTTTATTCTATGTGTGATATGTGCATGTGTATAAGAGAATGGAAAATAATAGAGGGGGAAGGAAGGAAGGAAGGAAGGAAGGAAAAGAATCTTATCCTATGGGCACTATGAAGAGAATGAAAAGAGACAGAAACGAGAAAGAAAGAGAGATGTTCTTTTTCTAAATGTAGTGTGTGAATCCATAAAAGAGGAGAATTAAAGAAAGAAAGAAAGAAAGAAAGAAAGAAAGAGAAAGAACAGATTTTATTCTACATGTAGTAAAACATCTGTAACTGAGGAGGAAGGAAAGAAGGAAGGAAAGTAAGATATAAAGAAAGGTTCTTGTTCTATGTGCACTATGAAGACAAAGTAAAGAGACACAAAAGAGAAGGAAAAAAATGAGCAAAGAAGGAGAGGCTCTTATTCTAAATGTAAGACGTGAATCAGAAAAGGAAGAGAGAATCCACAAATGACAGGAAGACAGAAATATGATTTACCTGCTGAGAAGGAAGGAAGAAAGGAAGGGATGGAGGAGAGGAGGCAAGTAAGGAAGAACGCGAGAGCTACAACGAGAGAGAGAGAGAGAGAGAGAGAGAGAGAGATCAGGAAGCTGTGGTCTGTATTAAAGGCTGCTGTCTGATATCAGCTGTGCTCATTTCTCTCAGCAGGTCAGGAGCTCCTCAAAGCCCGCCGCTGCCTGTAGAAAGAGAGGGATCACAGATGAAGGGATGAGAAGGTAATGCAGGGAAGCTGTAACAGGAAGAAGAGGAGGAGGAGGAGGAGTGTACATGTGAATTTAGGGGTGGAAACGGGGGAGTAAATGATGGAAGGACAAGGTGGGTTGAAGGATCAGCTGTTGATAGAGGTGTGACCATCAAACGACGCAGGAAATCAGTGGGTTTTTTTTAGATTTTTAGGCATTTTTTAAAAGATTTTTTGTCTGTTGTAAGGGAAATATGGCAAAAATGGTTGAAAGAACGTACATTCCTAACACCCACTAATGCAGTTTTCACAAAGATTCTAACATTCAACAGTGTTTCTTTCAAGATTTCCTCCTTGTAAGAACCAAATCTGCTGAAATTTGATTGAACGTCAGGCCAGTTAAAACTTACTGTAAGTCTAGGCACTGAATTTAATCCCAGTGCTAATTTATTCTGCAGCTTGGGTTTAATCTTAAAGTAGCATCTCATCTGTAATCATGTAACACTGGAACTCACACTGTGAGATCATAAATAATAACTAAGAGCTGCAGGCCTGTAGAATATGGAGATCTTACAGAGCCGGGACCATGGAGCTCCACAGTGGGGCACAGCAGGAGGCAGACATGCTGGAAAGAAGGGAATACCATTGAAAAGTAGGACAAGAAAGGAGGGAAAGAAGATGTTTTATTTGGTTAAGAAAGAAAAGACAAAAGAAAGAAAAAATTGCATCTTATTCGTTAGCATGAGGGGGAAAGAAAGAAAGAAAGAAAGGAAATCTTCTTCTAAGGGTATGAGGTGTCAGTATGTGAGCAGGATATAGAAGCAGAAATAAAAAAAGGAAGGAACAAATATGTTTTATCTGGTTAAGAGTAGAAAGAAAGGAAGGAGGGAAAAGGGGGATCTTATAATATGTGCAGTGTATGTCTTTGTATGAGAGGAGAAAGAAAGAAAAAAAAGAAGAAGAAAAGAAAGATTTGTAGAAAGAAATGTAGGGTGTGTGAGTATGTGAGGAGTATATAGAAGCAGAAAGAAAGAAAGAAAGAAAGAAAGAAAGAAAGAAAGAAAGAAAGAAAGAAAGAAGAATGAATGAAAAAATGATATTCAAAGGAAAGAAAGAATGTATGTATGAAATAATGAATGAATGAATGTATGAATGAACGAATGAATGAAAAAAGGATATTATTCAAAGTAAAAAAGAAAGAATGAATGTATGAATGAAGGACTGAAGTAATGAAAGAAAAAAGAATATATTCAATGGAAAGAAAGAATGTATGTATTAAATAATGAATAAATGAATGAATGAATGAATGAAAAAAGGAATTATTCAAAGGAAAAAAAGAATGAATGTATTAATGAATGAGTAAATGATTGAATCAGTGAACTAATAAGGATCTTATTCAAAGGAAAGAAAAAAGAAGGAAGAAGTGAATGAATGAATCTATAAAACAATGAATGAATGAATGAAAGAAAAATAATCTATTCAATAGAAAGAAAGAAAGAATTTATGAAAGAATGAATAAATGAATGAAGGAATGAATGAAAAAATGATATATTCAAAGGAAAGAAAGAATGTATGAAATAATGAATGAAATAATGAACGAATGAATGAATGAATGAACGAACGTATGAATGAAAAAAGGATATTATTCAAAGTAAAAAAGAAAGAATGAATGTATGCATGAAGGAAAGAAAGAATTTAGGTATGAATGAATGAACGAAAGATTATATGAAAGAATGAATACATGAAAGAATGTATGAAAAAGAGTCTATTCAAAGGAAAGAAAGAAAGAATGAGTGAGTGAATGAAAGAATAAAGGATGAGTCTCACTTTGTTTTTTTTTTCCGATTGCAATCAGTGACCCCTGAACACTGTAAAAGTGCTGCCGTGTCCAGCCGAGCCGTGAGGAACGCCGTGGCCCCGAGGAGCAGCTCGGGGAAATCAGCAGGAGTGTGAGCACGGCGCTGAGCTGCTGCACCGAGTCTCGCTAACTCTCAACACATAAATAAAACATGGCCAGGGTTTAAAATAGTGCCGCTTCACCTGTGGTCAGGCTCGGGAAATGGACAGAGCAAGAGATTCCGAGGGAAGTTGAAACGAGAGCATCGGGGCACAGGAGAGAGATTTGGTAGGAAATTTGTGTTTCAGGGACATGTTTATCTCTAATAGCTATAGATCAACATTGATGTATGTAGTGTTTTAATTATCTAGAGGTGTTTCCAAATGTTATTTTGCTAGTTTTAGAGTTGGAATTTTTGCACTACACAATAAAGCACTGAGAGAAAAAAGAAAGAAAGCAGTTTGTCTTGATGGTTTTTCCTGGATATGTTGTAAGTAGCACAGCAGCACGAAAGAAAGAAAGAAAGAAACAAACAAAGAAAGAAAGAAAGAAACAAAGAAAGAAAGAAAGCAGTTTGATCTTGATTTTTTTTTCTTGGTAAAGGTGAAAGTAGTACAGTAGCACAGAAAAAGAAAGATAGAAAGAAAAAGGGAATAAAAGAAAGAAAGAAAGAAAAAAGGAATAAAAGAAAGAAAGAAAAAGGGAATAAAAGTAAGAAAGAAAGAAAAAGAGCAGCTTGATCTTGATTGTTTTTCTTGGGTAAGGTGAAAGTAGTACAGTAGCACATACAAAGAAAGAAAGAAAGAAAGAAACAAACAAAGAAACAAAGACAGAAAAAAGGAATAACAGTAAGAAAGAAAGGAAAAAAATAACAAAAGAAAGAAAGAAAAAAGAAGAAGAGCATCTTGATCTTGATAGTTTTTCTTGGGTAAGGTGAAAGTAGTACAGTAGCACATACAAAGAACAAAGGTAAGAGAGAAAGAAAATAGGAATAATGGTAAGAAAGAAAGAAAAAAATAACAAAAGAAAGAAAAAAGAAAAAGAGCATCTTGATCTTGATGGTTTTTCTTGGGTAAGGTGAAAGTAGTACAGTAGCACATACAAAGAACAAAAGAAAGAAAGAAAGAAAGAAAGAAAGAAGGAAGGAATAACAGTAAGAAAGAAAAAAAAGAACGAAAGAAAGAAAAAGAAAAGAAAAGGAGCATCTTGATCTTGACGTTTTTTTTCGTGGGTAAGGTGAAAGTAGTACAGTAGCACATACAAAGAAAGAAAGAAAGAAAGAAAAAGGCAATAAAAGAAAGAAAGAAAGAGCATCTTGATCTTGATGTTTTTTTGGTTGGATGGTTATGTTTTTTAGTAGCAGACTGAAAGAACGCAAGAAAGAAACTAACTCTAGAAAATTGAGAAAAACCACTGATAGGATTTTTACCTGGAAGGAAAATAAACGAATGTTGTGCTCATTCCGGATTCCCATCACGTTGCATTCTAATTCCCGACCCACACCAGTACAAGCTGAGATTAAAGTCAATAATAGTGGTGAGTTGGAAAGAGCTTAAAGCTGATGATGTTGTCTGAAACACAGAGCAGGATTGCGACCCGTTCCATCAAAACAGACGAATAAACCACACAAAATGAGCGCATTCTGTAGGAGCGACTTTAATCGCTGTCCAAAACTCTTACAGTGGTACTCCCGTGGTTGAGATTTAATAGAAAGTTCATGGAGGGCAATAAGTTGTCGAGGGGAGATGCACATGAATAGCGAGGCTGATACGGAGGGAGTTATCTGGCAACCTTCCCGTGGCATTTATTGAATTAATTAGAAACCCAGCGGCTCCTTCTCCTTCCGTGTGGAAAAAGAGAGCAGACTTTTTTCATTCTTCTGGGTCGACTGGCTGCTTCACGCTTTATTTGAAATTTAAACACACACACATGCACACACACACACGCATCGCTGAAGAATGCTCTCAGTGTTGGCATAAAGATCTCAAAGGCAGATTTTACACTGATGCCGTGCCAACCACCGATGAAAGAGGCGACGTTTGGAGCTGCTCAATGCCTCTTCAGAAGAATGAGCTCAAACATTGTTGGAGGAAAAAAAGCGTTTGAATGGTAATAGAGACACTTTGATAGTTTTCTCTGCGAACCTTATCATCAAGCCCTGACTGGAGAGAAAGCTTAAGTGGTTGCCAGTTAAAAGGGATCCATAGACTCATTATTTTGGACATTATTAAAGAGGTTTTAGAACCAAACAAAACTAGGGGTGGGAATGGAAAACCGGTTCTAATTGATCAATTCCATCAGAATTTAACGATTCTCTCATTTACCAGCAGAGTGGTTTCCGGTTTTCTCTAAGTTTTGCGTCACGGTACATCACGTCACACTCTCAACCTTCAACCACAAGGAATATTTTTTGTGATGTGAACACAGAAGCTGTTCGTTAGCACGCAGACTCTCACGGGGAAGTCTAACATTTACTAAACCCTTCTGGCTCAGTTAAATCTTCCCATTTATCACAAACTTATATTTTAGCTGATAAATAACAAAAACAACCAGCGTTGTACTCACAGTACAGCCATTTACTTGATATTTATTTATTCCCGACGCGCATCCACAGCGCTATTGTGCCGCGGCTCTCATAAGGAACGCCCTCATGACAAAAATGTACTTCTCTCCCAGAAATGAGTCAGAAATGAGTCAAAAATGAGTTCAAAAATGAGTCCAAATGCTCAGAAACTGCCAAAACTTCAGTATTTCTTCATTTTTCATTAATCAGAAAATATTTCTTTCTATTCTATAATGTTAGAGAGTAAAAAATAAATATAGAAAAAGGCATTATTTGTTATGAAATAATTGTATTCTATCCAGATGGATTCCAAATGGATAAAGAAGGATAAAGACCCATCCCTGAAGGAGCAGTGGGCAGCTTGGGGACAGTACTTTGCTAATGAGTAGCTCAGTGGTACCCTGAATGGTCCAAGATTGTAACCAACAACCTTCCGATCAAGGGGCGAACACCCTAACCGTTATGGTACCAACTGTACTTTTGTCCTCGCAACCATCCTGTTCTCACAACCATCTAAAACACTGTCTCTCTCATACCCATACCCACACACACACACACACACACACACACACACACACACACACACACACAAACACACACACACACACAGGGGAGATGAAGTAAATGAGTGCAGGTGTGTTTATCATGAACCCATAACTGACATTGTGTTTTCTCCTCCACCTCATTTCTATCAGGATGTGTGTGAGAGCTGTAATGACACAGTGTCCAACCGCAGCCCTGCTTCACCCCGGTGTGTGTCCCTGCATAATTGAAGGTGTGTGACAACAACATTCACACTGACGTTTGTCCCAACTGACCCGACCGAGCTGCGCTGACGGTCTCCGCGGTTACAGCTGGCCGCTCATCCTGATGGGAATTCTGCTGCTCACATTCCTCATGTAGGCCTGGTCGGGGCGATCAGCCTGTTGGTGGTAGATGGTTTCTGGGCACGAGGTCACTTTGGACAGAAATAATGTGGAGGATGCTGCATATCAGTATATGTGTATATATATATATATTTATTTTTTTTTTTAATAGAAAATTTGCTGGTTTAATTTGAAAAACCAAAGATTTAATATAGCATTAGCTATTTCTAGTTGTTATGGGAGTTTATGGAAGAACTTGACAATGACAGAAGGTCTGACTGTGTGTGTGCATTTATGTGTGTGTGTGTTTGAAATAAATTGATTCACGAAGAACCTTTAAGGGCTCTTTACTGTATATAAAAAAACGTACAAGGTCATTTTTGAATAAGGTGTATGTGACTTAATTTGTGTGTGTGTGAAAGGGACTCGAAATCCTTATATGTAGGAAACCTTCACTTAGTGTATGCTCTGATGATTGATCACACAAAACATTTCCATTGATATACCTGATAATAGTGAATAATACACACTTTGGATGGTGAGCCTTTGACCTTTATCAAGACGACGTAACTAAAGTGTAATGTAATGGATAAATGAGGGGTCACAGATAACGGTGAAACGTGATGCAGAATAGAGGACACACACACACACACACACACACACAAACACACACACTCTCTCTCGCACTCTCTCTCTGTCTGTTGACCTTCATTTCCCCTGGGCAGGTGCAGACAGCCATTTATCTTTTATTCATTCTGGCATTTCTGAGGAAGGCAGCTTCTCTGTCACTCTCCGCTGTCAAAGTAGAGGCCATTCAGTGATGTGTGGGAGTTTGCTGCTTAATGGCATACACACACACATACACATACACATACACACACACATACACACACACACACACACACCCCTACATGTGAATGAATGCAGGAAAAATTTTCCTTGACCACTACACAAAAGACAATATATGCTTTTAATCCCCTTCACTTACCCATCCTCACTCAGACACACACACACACTTACACATGCACACACACACACACTTACACACACACATCGAGTAGAGCAGCCATGTGAAGACGAGCTCTGACAGTCTTGACATCTGTCAGTGAAACCACTCAGACAATCCAGAGAACCCAGCTGCTCCTCCTCTTCCTCTCTCTCTCTCCTCTTTTTTCATTTCTCCTTTCATTCTCCCTCTTTTTTGCCGGCCCCAGAGACAGACATGTGATAAGCAAGCGCCAAAGAAAGAAATGATGACAGCAGCTTGTGATTTTTTTTTAAAAATTTGGCAGAAAGAAATAAAAAGAGCTCCAGACAATAGGGGGAATTTCCGTACTGTTTCAGTGGCTCGTCATTTTCCACAGCTAGCCCTCTATTAGGTGTGTGTTCCAGAATTTACAGTGTTCCTGTGCAGTTAGTGACGTGAACGCTTAAAAAAATCTGCATTCTCTGATTTTCTCTAGTGTCAAATTATTGTCATTCTCGTTATCTTGAAGCTATAATAAAGCAGCTGTCAGGTTCATCATGTACCTGAAATTCATAATAAATTAAAAGTGAGTTCTTACAAAGTAAATGTCTCCAGTAAAAGTTAAATGTCGGTAGTATTTGAATACTGCTTGAGTAAAAGTACTTAAGTATCTGACATGACCAGTACCTAAATATTTAACAGATTTTGGACGTTGGTACCGTAACAGATAGGGCATCCCCCTTTTGTTCGGCAGGTCGCTGGTTCGATTCCCTGACTGGTAAAGGTACCACTGAGGTAGTCATAAACCTCTGTATATGGTACCTTGTTCATTAGTATCTCAGCGGTACCTTTACCAGTTTGGGACTTGAACCAGTGACCCTCTGATCGGTGACTTAATGCTACAAACTATCACTAGCAGTTACTTTAGCTATTTCATAGATTCTTTGTATAAATTATTCCCAGTTTCTCATGTTTCTTTGTGAAGTATTGTTATGTCTCTGACTGCATACCAAGCGTTCTCCTCTCCTGACTCCTGTACCCACTATTTTTTTGTGGTTTGGGATTTTTGTTCAGTGGACTGTTTCAACTGGATCTGAGGCCGATTTTTGCAAGACCCATTCGTGAGTAAAGTAAATTTCTTGTACTCTGTGTGTGTTCTTTACACAAGTTCTTTACACGGTGGAATAAATGAATGAGTGAATGAATGAATGAATGAATGAATGAATGATTGTAAAGCTCCCAGAAATAAGAAAGACCTGAGCTGGTGACTGAAAAACTGAGTTCAAATCCCAAGATCAGCCTGAAGCTGGAAAAATAACAGTGTCACCACATTTGTGCCCCGAGCAAGACCCTTATTCCCTCACGGCTTCTGAGGCGTCATCCAACTGGTCGTCCCCTTTCCCCTTTTTTACTCTGACCTGTTTCCTCTACTGTGGACTTATGGGTTTTTGGGGAGGAGTTGGCATATGCTGATGACGGCCAAATTCAGCCAAAATGACAAACCTGAAGATGTTTCTGCCATCTATCTGGAATAGTCTTTATCTCCGAGCAGGGAAATGTCACGCGTAATTGATGTCTGTTTTCAATATGGGACTCGGGGTCTGAAGAGACATTTTGCTCCATTTTTGAGACTGTGGGCCACTGTGCATGGTGCTGACATCAGCCTCCAAGTTGTGGTCACTGCCCTATTGCTGCTGCTGCTGGCCAGAAGTGAGAAATGAGCCCCAGCTGATGCCTTATTAGTCAGGAAACATCCACTAACCCTCAAACTGAGTACATAAGAGCAGCACTGGGCAGGGGGAGGTGATGTCTCTCTCTGTTTCCCTCTCTTTTTCTTCTCAGACTCTCTCTATTTTACACACACAAACAACTAAAAATAAGGAAAAATTCTGCAACAACAACAAAAATATTTCTATGTCTGTTATTTACTCTTCAATTAACCTTGAAAACTGTATGAACTTTTATATAACACATTATAAGATGAAACATTGAAACTGATTATTTGTCATTGTGAACACACCACAGCACCACAACCAAATGTGACCTCTGCATTTGACCCACCCATGAAAAAGCAGTAAAATGGGCAGGCACCCAAGGAGCAGTGCTTGAGGACAGTCCCTTGCTCATAAGTACCTAAGTACTGGGATTCGAACCGGCAACATTCCGATCATGTGGCAAACTCCCTAACCGTAACGCTACCAAGTGGTCCAAACATGTCGAGTTCACGAAGGATTTGTAGGGCACAGAATATTAATTAATTCATTCATTCATTTATTATCCAAGCCACTCAATCTCAACTGGGGTCATGGGGGGACTGGAGTAGTCTTTATTCAGATCACACCTGACTTAATTCATCAGCTAATTCTCAGGCTCTTTAAGGGTAGGCAAGATAAAATAATTGGAAGATGATGGTTCCCTGATTACTCACTTTAGTACCTTTGTGTAGATCGGCTATTGAGATTAAAATCATTTTCCAAGCTAACTGTTGGTGTGGAAACACCTAACTTGCTGTCCATCCCTCATTACTGTGTATGTGTGTACTGTGTGCTTGAGACAGAGAAGGAGAGGGATAGAAATGTTAGTCCCTGTGGATTATTTTGGCCATAATGTTGTATTGCATTAGCATAAGAGTAAACCCATGAGTCAAGAAATTGATTAAAATATGGTCACAGTGAGAAGTGTTTTATAAATGCTGTAAATTGCTCCTAAAAGCTTACTACAGAAGACCCACAGTAAAATAACCTGTGAAAATGTTCTTAAATGTTCAAAAACCAGCATTTCTATAAATCAACTCAGCCAATTTTTTCTTCTTTGTCCCACAGAAAATGTGACTTCAAAACTGTTCATTTTACAATGGTGGATATTTCCAGCTATAACTGAACTTTTTAAAGCCGCTTCATTTCAAATTTCATCTTTTCACACGGCTGCGCTTTTCCACCCTGCTTTCCCGCAGTGTGTAACGTTGGGTCGGTTGGGTTTCACGCCAAATAAATTCCGCTCTGGGGAGCACTTAGAAACGATCCAAGACCTCCGCTTGCAGTCGGAGATGGGGTGTGATGGTGGGTGCATGAGAGTTCAAGTGCTACTTTCCCACCTTCCTACACAAACCGCTCTATGGGGTTAAACCCAGCAGAGTTCAGCTCAATCTCACTAGGTCTGGCAAGTGTGAAAGTGCTGGATGACTCAGCCGAGCTGGAAAATATGTATTAATGCAATTCAGTTATGAGAGACTGATTGAGACTGATAATGAAAGTGCTATATAGCTAACCTACGTTTGAATCCAGCTAAATCTTCACTCAATATTTTATTCTCCGTTTTCACCAAGGCTATCTGGTGCATGCAACATGGATTAAGCTCAAACAAAGAAGTCTGACATTTAATGTGTGTCATTTAATGTGTGTCCGAGGTGGTGGTCTGAGGTAGAATAGGAACCATGTTGACTGTGGTGTGAAACCAGACGAAGGAAAGCTTTTGAGTCTTGAATCCTATGTTTTCTTAACGGAAGAAAACCGACTGGGTTCTTGTGGGGACAATAAACAACAGGAAAAAAAGGATGGAAAAGATGAGTGCGGGTCAGGACAGTTACAGATATGTGAAGAGGCTCATGGGCCCTCGAATCACATTGAATTTAGTGGCATTGTAAAGAACGGCGACCGTGCGGTAAAATGTCAATATTTGAGCTCAATGTTAGTCTATGGGGAAAAAAACTGATGAAAAAAATTAACAGAACTGGTGAACGAGTGCACATATCAAAAGTGTGCATATAAGCACCCCACACCGCAATAGGCCAAGCATTTTACAATATGTGAACGCTCACCATGATCACATAATAATCATTCACTTAAACACACGTGCAAACGCGAAAACTGTAAATGGATTTTAAGCAGAAATTTCTTCTTAAAAATGGTTGTTGAAAGAGGAGCGCAGACCTTAAATGTCCAGTATCTGTTGTGTGATTTTTTGTGTGTTTATACCTATATGGTTAAAAAAGGGGATTTGCTGCAAATCTGTCACAAGCTGACATTATTTGTTTTTTTATGACATTTTATTTTTCTGATCACAAATCCTGATTCTTTGCAATATTCCAAACACCCAGTGCTCAGGAATCTCCTCTCGGGTTTTTATTGTTATTATGAAGCGAGTAAGCTGGGCTCTCTGGACTTCATAACACTGCCCTTTGCTGTTCTGAGTCCAGCTTTTGGTGTCCTGAGGCAGTGTCATTAGACCTGTCCACAGAGCCTGGGCCTCTTTCGGAATAAACCCATTTCATATTCTCCTACGAAGATTACTCTGAATCTACTTCCCCAAACTCGCACGCCCCCACGCTAATCTCATCGAGCAATATTTTCCTATAATTTGCATATTTCTCTATATGCGTGTCTCGCTAGAATAGTGCCGGGTGCCACGGAGAGAGGGAGCGTTTCTATCTCACCGCTGTTGACGGCATTAATAAGGGCGAATGTGGCGTCCCTGATGTGAATTCGGAAGCTTCGGCCTTTGACACAGAACGCCCAAGCGTCACAGGTGATGAGGGGAATACACTTTGCCAGGCTCGTACCGCTGAGACGCTGAGGTTTATTGCGGAAAATGAGGCTGAAATGCTATTTATGGCTCCACCAATGAGATATTTTTCTTTGGTTCCAATTATCTCCGAAAATGTTACCTTTGTCCGGCTGTCTCAGCCTGTCTCACTTTGGAAAGTCTAAATTGAAATAGTGAGGGCAAGAGGGTGCCTTCTCCAAGAAATAAAAAGTCGGGGGATTTAAGAATACAACACGAAATGGGTTCAGGAGGTTAGGCCGGGGCTGTCTTTACACCTGGTTTTAACATGCATTCCCAACACAGATATAACAGTTAGAAGTGGATTTTCTCTGCATGTTTATAGGGAGTTGGTGACGTAATGGTTAGAGAGTTGACCCTGTGATCACAAAGTCGCCGGTTCAAGTCCTGGACCAGTAAAGGTACCACTAAGGTACCCATGAGGATTCATGAGCACTCATTGCCACTGGCTTCTGATCTTATCTAAATAGAATAGAATTTTTTTCCCTTCAAAAGAGATTGTGCAGCTTGAACCATAAGTTGCAGAAAGCTGAAATTTTCAGGGTAAGCAGAAATGTTGTGCATCCTGGCATAGGCTAAAAAACGTAGTGATGCGTGTTGTTACAAAAATTCATGCGGGTTTTTTTGCTAATTTGGACTTCTGACTCACTCTTTTCCTTGACGCTTACTGGATCAGCTGCTTTTGGCGACTTTTGCTTGGACCCTCTTGTTGCCGTTTCTGACTATATTTTATTTTACAAAAGCTTTCCACTCAAATGGAAACAAGGTATGAAAGGGTGAAAGCAATTGACCGAAGTGTTTAGGTCCTTAAAAAAGGACACAGTGATTTAAAAATGAGTGACGACTCTTTAAAATGTCCAGATTTGCACTGCTTGTAATGAACTATTCAGCAGAATAGAATCAGAATTATTCAGAAAGTAGAATTCTTCAGCAGCATGTATGGACAGATGATGGTTAAACTGGGCTGTTTTTCTCTTTTACACTTTCTTCGGTTGTGTGAGTGAGAGAGAGACAGAGACACTGGAGAGAGAGAAGGAGAGCGAGAAAGCCCGACCAACAGCCAAACAACAGTTCTGGTAACAGTTCTGTCACCTCTTTTTGGGTCAAGCCTCCGAGTGGAATTTAACGGGCATAATAAAAGAGGACAGGAGAATGTAAGCACTCATGAAACATTCATAAAATGCACTGGCATCAAAAAGTACACGTCTCATGGCTTAATGTGATATTAACCTCCTCCAAAATCAAACACCTGGCTCAAGGCCTGGCAGGGAGAGAGATAGAGCGAGCGAGAGATGAGGATGTGGAGAGAGCGACGTATGAAAAGATAAGCTGAAAAAGAAAAATATTATAGAAGAGAGAGAGGGGATATCGCTCTTTTACAATGATTAAAATTTATATTTATTGTTTTTAGTTTTTTACCTTCCTTGTGACTGCTGGATGCTTCATTTATTTTCCAAACATCGCCATGACTAACGCACTTTAACAGCTACTTTTTTAGGCCAAAACAAACTCATTGATCAGCACTGAATATACTGCACTACCTACAAAGTAGGAGGCCATTTAAGATTCAGCCAATTACAATGAAAAACAAAAACAGCTCCGGGGTGTTGTCCAAGCCAATAAACAGACCCGTCATAAACTTCTCCAACAGCTGAAAAGACAATTAACTTCCCCATTATTTAAGGGTGCCATTAAATCAGCACAAACTCAAGTTTTTCCTTTGTTATTAAATTCTGCTTCCTGTTTTTAATTTATTCTTCAACCTATAAATTACGGCAAATCCCAAAATTCTTGACTTTATCCTCTTTTTTTCTGGGACCGATAAACGGCTTGACATTTTGAAGAAGTTAAAGATGAACAGAACGTCTCCTGCACATGGTCAGATTGGAGGATACGATTTTTCAGAATATTTCCGTCTACCTCGCCGATTTTCATTTGTGCGGAAGAATAGGGAGAGGATTTGACTTTGCCCGACACATTGCTAAGGGTCTGTAAGCCTATTTTGGACACAATGAACTCAGACGTAGGGTCTAATGTTTGTCTGGGGAGCTTAAGAGAGCCCAGGCCATTATCGGGAGAAAAAAAAAAAAACGAAGGGATTAAGGTTTTGAGTAAAGTCTGTCACATTCACTTTGCTAAGCACTGAATAAAACTAGAATACAATGTCAGGATTCAGACAAAAATTATATATATAGAATTTTTTCAAAATGCACAGGGAAAATATCCAGAAAAATGGGTTTTACCTGACCGTCAGGTGTGGGGAGAAGGATCTTGAGCAGTGAGTAGAGGGTTTTTGCAAAGTAATCCTAATTTTTTTAGGGGTGTGCAAGAAAAACAAACTCTTGAATTGAATCGTGATTCTTTCTCTGTTGATTCAAAATCGATTTGTGCGTTCCAATAAATGGATTCATATTTTTTAACCAATGTAATAACACTTGTTTACTTTTTCCCCTGACAAAAGTTTGTTTTGGACACTGCTTGGGGACGGTACCTTGCTCATGAGTACCTCAGTGGTCCCGCACTCAAACCAGTGGCCTTCTGATCACGGTGCAAACTCCCTAACCATTACTCTACCAAATGTTCATTAAATTCAATAGTTACATTTGATACATTTAGTTATTACATTTGACAGATTCAAATCATCACCTAATGGTCCTGATATTTATGTCCAAAAGAAAGAAGCCTGGAAATGTGGATGGCGAATGCTGCTTCTCTCTCTCTTTCTCTCTCACCTTCACATCGTCCGATCTTCCTCTCTCCTCATTCCCATTTTCAACCTTATCCTCGTCTGGCATTTCAAATCCACTCAATACACACTGACATGCTGCCAGAGCTGACACATTCTAATGAGGTTATAAAGAGGTGGCGAGAAAGAGCATGTATGAAGGATAAGCGCAGAACAAAACACTGGTGCCCCAGTCTCTCAGGTAGTAATTTGGTGTGAAGAAAGCTTTTGCTGCTGATTATAAGAACAAATGCATGTGAATGTAGAATAAGTCTTGGTGAGTATGTGTGTGTTAGGTATGGGGGCAGGTTTTTAGGCAGCTGTTAAAAGATTAAAAGTTAAAATAATTTGTATGATTTTTGGGTTGGCGGCATAGCGAGAAGGTCCTGTGTTCGATCTGCGGGTCGGCTGTAGGGCCTTTCTGTGTGGCGTTTGCATGCAATAAGAGTTAATTGGTTTGGTCCCAGCCATCCGTCAATAGTTCCGGGATAGGCTCCGGTAGCCCCCGCGACCCCAATTCAGCGGTAAGGACAATGAATGAATGATTTTTTAGTTGTAAATAATGTAATGAATCTTGTATTATAAAGTAATTATGGAATCAACAGTAGAACCTCACAAAGATGGCCAAACATGGCTGTGCTTATTTGTATGTGTGTTTGAAAGAGTTGATATAATAAATAAAACGTGTAGAGTAACTCTTTTAAGCATTCACTTTTGTTCCAGGTATAACTTCACTAAACTTTTACATTTATTTTTGTCTTTTTGCTTTGTGCATAAAACCAATTTTCTTTTCAATTACTTTCTGTCCCCATGATGCTCATGTCACACTCTGTAACCCTCTTGAATAAGGGCCTGTGTCCACCAAACAAGCTTTTTGCACTGAGAGCGGTCAAAACCTCACTTCCAGAGCGATTCTCTCAGCACTTGTCGTTGCTAAATTACGAAAAGTGTCATCGGACACTTCCTATTTCATGTAAACGTTGTAACGTGTTGCTTTCAGATCAGTAGTTTAGCCGACAAGATTATCTTTATAATGGAGAGAAATCGCATCTTGGCATTAGCGGCAGCGTTTGAAATAGATACATGTCTTCGAGACGTAGAGATTTGATGCATGAGATAGAAACTGTGCAAGTAAACAGCTGGGAGAGTACCACCAACTCATATGTCTCACCCCTTCCTCAATTTTGATTGGCTAGCAAGAGAGAAGGGACATTGCCAAATAAAAGAGTTTGGTGGACACAGGCCCTAAATCTCCTCCTTGTCTGCACGTTGAGATTTCGGTCTTGTGTAGCATGTCAATGACACTTTCTATTGCAAGACTTTATAGTAAATGTTTTTAAATTGAGGTTAGCTTAAAACCAGTTTAAAACAACACACACACACTGTAGAAATACATAAATTCATAACTTCCAACTACAGCAGGATGTCCATTTTCACTGCCTCAATACAGAGAGTGCAGATGCTGGTTACCAGTGAAATCCATCCCTCAAATTTATTGTTAAGTTTAATCTCAACTGCCGTAATGAACATCTGATCAGACGGTTGTAGCTGAAGGACTCTGATTAGGATGAATGAGTGGAGCGAGTGTGTGTGTGTGGTTCAAACTGAACTCTCATGCTGTATGTCAGTGTTCGAGCTATCGATTTCACACCGTGATGGAGAACGACAGACCACGAGGCCATGAAATAAGGCCAGTTTGGGTTTGCAGTGTCACAAATTCCCCTGGGATTCAGGAGGGAGAGGATGAAGGATCAAGTGAGAGGGAGCGAGAGAGACGGCAAGGACGAAGCAGAGACAGTGAGTGGACGAGAGAGGTGCCGAGAAGACGTGTCGGTGGTGACAGAGAGAGTAAAAGAATGTACTCGTGAATGGTTGAGAGGGTGAGGAAATGAGAGCGAGAGAGAGAAAGAGAGAGAGATGAGAAATGATAAGAAAGAAAGAGTGAGAAAAGTAGTGTTGGGGTGAAAAGATGAAAAGGAGAATGAAAGGATGATAGAGGGGAAAAGGGTAAGAAGGAGAGAGAGACTAAAGAGAAAGGGTGAGCAAGTGAAGACGAGTGTTGAGAGTGAGAAAAGAGAGAGAGAGAGAGAGAGAGAGAGAATTGGCAAAGGAAAGGGAGGAAGGGAAATGAGAGACAGGGTGTGGAGTGAGAGAAAAGGAAAGGTAGACAGAAAAATTAGAAATATTTTTAAAAAATTGTGACAGTGAGAGAGGGAAAAGGAAGAGAAAAAGAGAAAGAGCTAGAGAGTGAAAGAGGTGGGGGTGGGGAAGAGAGACGAAGAGAGGTATAAGAGGGAAAGAGTGAGGTAGAGGATGAGAGGATAAGGAAGAGATGAAAAAGTTGGAGAGGAAATCTATCCATCCATCCATCCATCCATCCATCCATCCATCTATCTATCTATCTATCTATCTATCTATCTATCTATCTATCTATCTATCTATCTATCCATCCATCCATCCATCCGTCTATCCATCCATCTATCCGTCTATCCATTCATCCATCCATCCGTCTATCCATCTGTCTGTCCATCTGTCCATCCGTCCATCCGTCTATCTATCTATCCATCCATCTATCCATCTATCCATCCATCCATCCGTCTATCCATCCGTCTATCCATCCGTCTATCTATCTATCTATCTATCTATCTATCTATCTATCTATCTATCTATCTATCTATCTATCTATCTATCTATCTACCTGTTTGTCTGTCTGTCTGTCTACTGAAATGTTGAACACTACAATTGAATGTTTCCCCTGCTGTGTAGTGTGTAGTGAGTTATCTGCTATTAGAAAATACTGAATACTGGAATTTCATAACAATCCCTTTTACTTTCCCAAGCAGCCTGAGGCCATGAATACATTATTCAATTTTAGCCTGAGTTACAAGGTTCCCAAGTGTCCTTTTAAATTGCAGGGAACATGCAGTGAAATCATAATGAAGCTTCATGTTACAAGCTGCAAAGTGCGAGCTGGTGCCTAATCTGCGATGTGCAGCCTCGACTGCAGCTGGCCTAATTTCATTGGTTCTGTGTCATTTTCTGAATATTGTATTATTTTCAGGAGTTGGGTTATCTAATTAGGAGCTCTGAGGATTTTTTTCATCCCAAGCGGAAATGTGAAAAGTTCAAGGTCACTTTCATATTGCCAATTTATTCTGAAAAGGACATGTTTCTGTGAAAATTGGTGTGACACATGAAACCCAGGCACCAGATCTGGACCAGGTGTTATCAATATTACGATTTTCCTCAATTGCTTGAGACAACAGTCTTACCAGCGGCTGTAAATTTCTCAATCAAACTTGCACACTGCAGCACATTTGAACAACCAGCAGATTTCATTCAAAACCTAATAATTATAAAGGGGGAAAAATCACAACTTTTTTCTGCAACTCTCACTTGCTCCCCTAACTTTACTGCAACAAAAGGCCTAAAAACACTGCATCTTCATTCCCATGCAGTCCTGGCGGAACTAAAATACATTTACTATACGTCTAATAATATTACTGAAAATGTATTAGTAATGGCCTACATTCAGAGGTGGACAAAGTAGTTAACTTCATTACTTAAGTGAAAGTACAGATACCATTAGTCAAATGTTACTCCAATACAAGTGAAAGTCCTACAGTCAGATTTTTACTTAAGTTAAAGTACTGAAGTACTTGTTTTAAAAAATACTTAAGTATTAAAAGTACATCATCTTTCACCACATTGTTGCATTATTGCCACAACACTTACAATACCTAATGCCTCTGACTAGCTTGTAGACGCTGTAGAATGAGGAACTGGTGGAATGTTACAGAATGAAGCACAACCCCAACTTAAACAGGAGGACAGCTGTAAATGCAGTTCAGAACATCAAATGAACATTCCAACCTGCATAAAACCCAGCTCTACACCTCTAGCTTCTTGACTTTCCAACAGCAACAATGTTTTAATCAAGACAGAAAACAGCAGAACTGTCTGAACTTGGTTTTATAGTTCCAGTCTACAGGCGTGACGTAACCCTACTGATAGACTGTCACCTGCCAAACAACCAATCACGTTTAAGAAAAGGGAGCATAACATCCACTTTATCCACAGATTTGAAAGAAACAAGTAACAAGAACCTTGAGAGAAATGTAGTGAAGTAAAAAGTACGGTATTTGTCTTTCAAATGTAGTGAAGTGAAAGTCATAAGTTTCCAAGAAAAATACCACTCAAGTAAAGTACAGATACTCAGAATCTCTACTTAAGTACAGTACTCAAGTAAATGTACTTAGTTACTGTCCACCTCTGCCTACATTACTGTGTTACAGCAATATGTAATACTTCACTGTACTTGTCTTACTTTTGTGACACATTATTCCCAACACCGTCAAAATGTTATGTTGCTGACATCACTAAACAGAAGTAGAAGTGTTTGTGTCAGGGATCTGGTTAGGATGTGACACTAAAGACAGACGTTAAGAATCTTCCAGCGGCCGGGTTAGGCGGCTGTCGGACTGCTTCACGATTCGGACAGGGATCTGGTTAGGATTTGAACCAAATGCCGAACTTTCACAGTTCGCCAGTGATCTGGTTAGGATTTAGCAAACTGCTACTCGTTAGCTTGTGTAGCGCGGTGGTTAACCCAAACGCGGCTGAGAAAGTTGATTTAAGAACTCTCTTACACAAAGAGCAAGGGTTTCCACAGTAAATCCGTGTTCTAACAACACACACTCTATCAAAGAGATGAACCCAATAACTGAGAGTACTCACAGTTGAAGCCAACGGAGTCGGAGAGATGGGCCGGGTGACTCAACGGCAGAGCGATGCGCCACGAGGAAATGACTCCTTTTATACCCTTTGAACCGTGACCGACCACTTCTGGGTCCTACTATCGGTCGTGGGAGGGAGTGCGCGTGACAGTTTGTAGAAATTAAAAATGATCAATTACTGCTTTTTTACTCTTTTTACTTTTCACTCTAACATCTATATTGTCAGTTGAATTTGAATCAAATCACTTTTTACACATCTCTCATTTTATACATTTACAGTTGACAATTTCTTGTTCAGACTTGTCCTTTAACATGCTGAGTTTCTAACCTTCTACTGGTGGTCGTGACATTTGGGATGTACTACTCTAACCAAATAAATGTGTTGTACAGGAAAAAGTTGTTGCTTCATTGACTAAGAGTCCACAGAAAATGATCTCACTTCCTGCTTTGAAAAGTTCAGCAGTACAGTGCTGACTCTGGGGTGCATTTGTGCCTCTGAATGCATTTTTGCAGTTTGCTATTAGAGGAAGGGTGTGTAGCTTTATCAGTGTTTAATGATCTTGCAAGAACTTGCACACCACATGCACATTCAGTATTATAGATTTAACTACAGAGTTAAATATTAATGTTGGGTCGACGCCCAGATTTAAAACCAGTGTGGTTCACAAAGGTCCTTTTTACCTGTAATTGTCTCTGTGTCTAGACCCAATTTGACTGCTTGTGTTGTCTAAATAACCTGGCAACACATATAAACTGGGTTCTGCTGACCAACATTAAATTGATTAACTAATTGTCCATCATGAATCTGTTTTCAAACCTGACTGGTCAGTGTAAGTTTCTTTAATAACTACCATGTTGTAAATCAGGGATCACTAGCCCGTCAATCGCGATCGACCGGTAGATCTTTGAGACGTTCACGTTAGATCCCGAATATAAAACAATATTAACTTTCAGTTCTGCAAGCACATCCCTCTCTACTGGAGCAGTTGCCGCATTTTCATAGTAGCGTGAAAGCGACCAATGAGATGAAAAATGCTTTAAATTGACCAATGAGAAGTGTTCTTGCTGCAGATATTAGTGATGGGAATTCTGGCTCGACTCACTAAAAAGAGACAGCTCTTTCGGCTCCCAAGTGGCTCCTCAGATTTTTTTGTTGCTTAAATTAATTTATTAGTAAAAATAATGTAAAGTTATGTATAAAATGAATTACTAATGTACAAAACATACTTTATATCAAATGTTTATTATTTTTATGGCTTATTATACTGAACATGAAACAGAGTACTACAAAAAATAAATTTTAAAGTACAAAAAAAAACCCATGTCAATTTGACAAAAAGTTATTTTGTGTTTTTGCTGTCTTCTTCTCTCAGTGGGCTTGAAAAGGTTGGTGACCACTGTTGTAAAGTATTAATAAAATCCATTTAGTCGCTACAATAAAACAAAAAAAACTGACAGTTGCATTGAATAGCGCTGATTGTCTAAAAACAATTGAGTAAGGGATTAATAATTATCTCAAAGGTGGCATTTTAGGAGCAGGAAAATGGCTTTGACAAGGGCCTTTTGTGACGGCTAGGAACGATAGCTCTTGTGGGTTTTTCTCAGCATAATGTCTACTAAAAGTGGCCCAAGGAAAGACCATGGATGAACCATTGGAAGGGTCATGGACACTCAGTGATTGTTGAGAGTGAAGGGACTGAACCAATTGGGTTTGATCATACTGAAGAGGTGTAGCTCAAAGTTGGTGGAACCTTAAGTCTGGTTATGGCAGGAAGGCATCAAAAGTACATCCAAGCTGGCAGCTAGTCATTTGGGTGACATGAAAACCAGAATATGAGCAAAATACAGTTAAAATGACAAAATATTTTAACTTGGCTTCAAAGCTATAGCAAGCTAACGGTCATGCTTCTATTAATCCATTTACTTCTGTCAAATTAGCATCTGTGGAGAGAGAGAGTTCCTTAACCCTAATTAAGTACCGCAACATTTTTGTCTGCTTTTGTAAAGTTCGCTTGTTCTTTACAGCATTGCATATTTGCTCTTTAACCCCTTTGACCTTCTCTTTTCAGCTGCAATCTTGAAAACACACTAAATGAGTTTACTCGGATTCAGACCCTCACCTCCACCTCCTGAGGCCATTTTCTTTTCGCCTCAGCCCTGCTGGTGAGTGTCTGATTCTTTTACTACTTGATTGCTGGGGAAAAAAGTGGCCCGCTTTATTCACGGCTCAGTGCACAGCCACAATTAACGACTCCTCATTCTTTCTGTGTTTTCACCAGCCGAGGGCCTTGTGGGAGCTGAGGGATGTGGGACTTCAGACTCGCCACCTCTGCCTCGTGCTTTTACAATCAGTTCACTGGCAGTAAGGTCTGGACAGAGGTGCTAACTGTGTTGTAGCTTCATGTCAAGAGACCTATGTTACTCTATAATTTGCACTAATATTTACAATAAATAAATTGATTTTACATTACCTCATAATATGTACATTATCAGTCTTACGTGCTATGTGGATTTTAGCGTAAATTACTTTCTAAATAACATTTCAAGTATTATTTGGACAGGATTAGTTTTACATGATGACATGGGGTAATGTTATTTCACCACAGGACGTCTGTAATATTAACGACCGATTGTGACGGGATATGAAATCTCAGTAAAATTACCAGAAGTGGGAGGGGTAACTTGATTTACGCACCAACGGCCCCTCCTTATCGTCATGTGTGTGCTATGATGCTTGCGTAACTATTGGTAAAAGGCACTTACCTAAAGCAATAAGAAACTTCAAAAACAGCAAGAAACCTTGGTGTCATTCTGGATGACGAACTGTCATTGTCTTCACACATTAGCAACCTCACTAGGTCCTGTAGATATCTCCTATACAACATCAGAAGAATCCGTCCCTTTCTCACTACCAAAGCTACTCAGCTTCTCGTCCAGTCCTTGGTTCTCTCTAAGTTGGACTACTGTAACTCTGTAATGGCTGGACTTGCAATGAAAGCAACACGACCACTTCAACTGATCCAGAACGCAGCTGCGAGACTTATCCTCAGCGTTTCTAAATTCACACACACCACACCTCTGCTACGGAACCTGCACTGGCTCCCTGTGGCTGCTCGCATCGGGTTCAAAACCCTAACACTTGCCTTTAAGGCCAAGGATGGAACTGCACCTCCTTACCTATCAGCACTTATTAAACAATGTGTCACTTCTCGTCCTCTGAGAGCATCAACTGCTGCTCGTTTAGAACCACCTCGACTTAAGAGAAGAGGAAAACATGCATCGAAACTCTTTGCAGTGCTGGCTCCTCAGTGGTGGAACCAACTTCCGCTTGCCGTTAGAACGGCCGAGTCCCTTGCTGTCTTCAAACGTTGTCTGAAGATTCACCTCTTCAAAGAGTATCTAGGGGACTAATTTACCTTTTATGTTGTCCGACCCATCCAAAAAAAAAAAAAAAAACCACTAACGTGTGTCTGTCTGTGAACTTTTGTTTTCTCTAACACATTTTTCGTTAAAGTATAAAACTTAGTCCGTGGTAATTTGGTTTAACTACAGTTGTTGACATAGCTTACAGATCTAAGAACAGTTGTGGACCACAAAGCACTGTTGTAAGTCGCTCTGGATAAGAGCGTCTACTAAATACTGTAAATGTAAATTTTGCATGTGTTTTCTTCAGAATTGTGTTCGAGGTACGGCGAGAAATCCTATGTTTTGCCCGGACTCCTGAGCTTTGCAGAATTTGACCGTCAGGATATCCTCAAGTGCCTCCGTACTTGAAAAAATGCAGGAAACTACAGGATGATGGAATGTTTACATGCACATTTGCAGTGGGTCTACCTGGACGGGATTAGTATTAGTATTAGTATTTTTCCAGACCTTTTTGCAAAAGGTAAAAATCCCTGAAATCTTTACTGACATTGTCCGGACATGGCGCATTGGGACAGGACTAAAATCACTCAGAGGCTCTGCTAGTAATTACTTTATCCCCACGTCCTCATGTCAAACTAATCCCGGCCGAATTCTGCTTTAGACTATTTGCATTATTTGGAAATGACTTGCAGCTTTGTAGCTTCTATCCAACAGTGACTCAAAAGGCTTTAAAAGGCACAGTGTGTGAACAACGGCCAACAGCGTATAGATAACAGTTGTGTATTTGCCAAAGAGAGCATCAAAAAGCATATATCTGTGTTTGAGGACACTCTGTGAGGGCGTGAATGAGAGAGGTAGCGAGCAGCGAACAGGGGCGAGAGTCAACATTTGTTCAGCTTGGACAAAAGACAAAACATTCGCACCGGATGTAATACACGGCGAGTTTGCTTGTGTACTGTGACGGGAGGGGCTTAGCGTTCACAGATGGGCACACTTGACTTCAAATGAAACAGACAGTGGATTACAGACAGACTGTAGGCATAGCGAAGCTCGTAATGACACGAAAACTGGGGGAACGATACAAAAGAGTGTGTGGCCATTTGCCACCGAATCACAGCCGTCCAGCTGGGGCAGAAAGCAATTATTTACTGCCTAAACGGCCAACAAGCTGTGCACAGAATTACCATTCCTTTAGACGGATCTCCCACGATGGAGTACCTCAATCTCCGTCCAACACGGCCATGTCCACCCACACACCAACACAAATGCACACAAACACACACATGGTTACACTGTTCAATGTCATTTGCCAGGGAGGACTGTTTGATAAGAAGCAAGCTTTCACTCGAAGCAAAGCTGACTTGAATTCGAAGTCGTGGAGACTGTTTAAGGACGTTTTCTCTCTTAGCTAGTTTGGAGCAATTGTTTCAGACCCTGGAGCAATTTCTTACTGAGTTTTGGTTCATTTGGGCCCGTGTGAAAACTGCAAGTGAAATATAAATCAAAACCAAACAAATCTTTTCGTTGTATGGATCATGTACTGTATGAGGTGAATCTTGACCTGATTCTTAAAAATGTCTCTGCAGAGAAATTCTACGGGTTAGTGCTGTGAATAAAAAACAAGGTGAGTGCCAGGCGGAAACACTTCTTTATCCATTTGGTATCTGGATACAGAATAAGATTATTTGATAAGAAATATATATTTTTAAATTTATTTCCTATATTCCTTTAACATTATAAAATGGACAAAAATATTTTCTGATCAACTGAAAATGAAAAAATGCTCAAATTTGGGCTAATTTCGAACCGATTTGGACTTATTTTGGTCTAATAAGCTGCTTTTGGACATTTTTGCACATGATGGCATTCCACATGAGAGACGCGCGCTAACGTGTGTTTACATCGCAAATAATGTAATTAATGCCTTTTTACGAAATTATTTCACGGAATTACTCAGAAATAATTTCGCATACAGAAGATGAAATATGATGACGGGTAAGTTCAAAGTCTTGTGATTCTGAAGGTAAGTGTGTGTGGTTTCTGTAAGTTAAAGGGATTCTGAGTTATTTGAGCACTAATTAATAAACAATGTAAAACAACTGCGTCGGTCTCAAAGAGTTGTAATAGTAATGTTCTCAGAGTTGTGGTCTCGGCTGGTCTCGAAATAAAATCCTGAGTCCTCTGAGTCTATGACAAGACCGAGTACAAATACGACCGAGTCCAAGACAAGACCGAGACTTTTCACAGCTGGTCTCAAGTACTACAACACCAGGTCTTCCACAAATCAGATGCAACTGAATGTTGTTGATATTCATTTAAGTCTAATGTGAAATCAAATCATGTTGAGATGAAATAATCTTCATCTCCACCTCAGGTCGACCTGACTTTAAATGTTATTTGGATAAAGCTTTGGCATGTATTGAAATAGTGATTTGTGTTTGCAGTTGTAAAAGAATAAAGAGGAATAACTTAAAAAATTACACGTTTCATGTTCATTTCATGCCTTGTTCTGGAACACAAATGTCATGTCAGGACCTGACCAGTGAAAAAACACTTCGTTCACCAGTCACGCATTTATAAATGTTGTTCAACTTACACAAATTGCCATGTGACACCAAACAAAAGTGAGGTTAAATATTATACGAATATTCCTTCTGATTCCGAACCACAAACTCACACTCAAGGTCTGAAAAAGATTGGAATGCGTTGAGGTGAGATTAAGGGCAAGGCTGAATAAAGACCTCTACAACACTGAGACCTTCACTCATGTTCGTCTTCGTCCAGTTCTTTCACCTATTCCACTCAGTGCATTAAAATAGGAGCAATTAGAGGCCTCTGCAACAGACTAGCATACTAACTTAGCCAAGTCTCAGGAGATTCGGGCTTGACTTACGGTGGAGATCGAGCCTCGCACGGCAGTAACGAATGTTCCGGTTTATCCTGTCTCTCATTGATTAGGTCAGAGAAAGAATCTCTTCCTGTTGCCCTCAACCTTTTAAAAAACTCAAGAGTGATAAAGGTGGATTAATGGACTGATAAATACACTGCAAGAAGTGGGAGGAGGAGAGATGCAGCTAATGGTCCCCAGGCCAGACTTACTATATCTCTTCTCTCTTTAAATTTGATACATGAATAAACAGAAAAGCAGTTTTTAGAAAACACTACTTTTTTTTAGGTTATTATACCATCAGAATTTCATACCGGCCCGTGCCTACCGAAGGGGGAGAGTTGGGCTAATATGTGACTCTGCACGGCAAAACCAGTCGCTTGTTGCAAATTTTCAAAATTGAGTTATGATGTTTTCATGAAATGGCATAAATCAAGCTTCAAAACGATACCTATATCGAATGAATGGGACGACATATGACTGAGATATCAACATTCAAAGGAGTCGGGTTTCTCCTGTCACGCCAAGTGAGAAACGGAGAAATCTGCCTTTGAAGTTGACTATCGGCGCTTGGTGTGGTCATGCGTTTGCATTCTGTTTAGCCTACGCTGCATTCACAGCCACACGGATAGCCTACCTGCGTTAGGTTAACTGAACTCGGGAGACGACGATGGATTCCAGAGAAATATCTTCACGCTAGTCAACCAGTGGATTTACCGTAAATATTAGAGCGGTCAAAACAGAAACTTTTAACATTCTGCTGGAATTGAATTCCTCACCTCAAGAAAGTCACTTTTTAGGATGGAAAGGGTAAGTTTTTCAGCTAAATTTATTCACAACAGTACAGTATAGACCTTCCACTGTTTCAAAACTTTTCCAAACTTTTCCAAAATTTTACCCCATGCAACATAAGTGGTCGTTTTTCTCAGAAAGCTCCATTGCGACAAGCGACTGGTTTTGCCGTGCAGTCACATATTTAGTTAAAATCAGAGTGTACACCTGCCCTCTCACAAATAACAGGTCTCACCTAAATACCGCACCCCAATTATCCATCACTGGCAAGTCCTGTTACCTCACGCCCCACTAAACCCCAAACCCCAATCCAAATTCTCTCCTCTTCTCAAATCCTCACTCCTAGCATCTCACCTCACCACAATCATCTGACTCCAATTCCTCCATCCCAAACACTTCACATTTTCCCTCTCTCTCTCTCAACTTTCAACCAGCTCCCATAAAAGTGATGTATGTCCTCCAGTATCGATGGCAGTCATGTCCCGGGTAACTCAACCCTGCAGTTCTAAGTGATAGGTTAGTCTTTGGGGAAACTACGCCTCCTCCTGCTCCTACTCCTCACCGGTAATGAAGTCAACACACAAACACACACAGTTCTGATCAGATCACTAGCATACATCACCAAATGTCCCTACAGAAGCACCTCCTGCTGTTATTATTCACGCTTGCTCCATCTGTGTGTCATCTGTGCTTACAGTGCTTATTACCCTCATGTCATATAACAGAGAAGCAAAGATTTTCTCACTCTTTTCTACTCTCCCTCGCTCTCTCTCCGTTTTGTCTTCATTCCCCAGCGTTCCCTTAACACCACATTTTAATCTCAAGAGACGGCAACAGAATGTCTCACCCTGGAGCAAATTCCAAAGCCATTAAGATACAAGGAAGTGTAGAATTGAGTGGTTAGGGAGGATATTATCAAATACTGACAATATCTCTCTCTCTTTCTCTCTCTTTTCCCATTCTCCCACCTTTTTCTGGCTCTCTTAGTCATACTCAGACATGACATTGAGTGCATCACAATGAAATGTGGCCTCTGCATTTGACCCATCTGCATTTGAAAGAGCAGTGGGCAGCTGACATTTGCAGTGTCGGGTTTGCAGTGCGTGGGGACGGTACCTTGCACATGAGAACCTCTGCGGTACATTTACAGGTCCAGGACTCAAACCGGCAACTTTACAATCACCATTACACTACCAACTGCCCAAGACTCTTCCAAAGACTCTGTACAGCTAGTTCTTTTCCCCATGCATCTTCATTCCACCGAACTACTGACCTTTTTCCATCAATACACAAGCCCACTACTGATCTAAAGCACGTCCTGATCATCTTTCAGGTCACTGCCATCAAACTGAGTCCATTGCTATAACCACAAACTGAACCTCTCTCTCCCTTCCACCCTCCTTCTCTTCCTTCCAGTCGACCCATCCATCTCTGAGTTACTCCATTGGAAATTCTCTTTGTGGGGAGACGGACTCTGTTGGTGCTCATGGTGAGGTTTGATGCTGTACCCTTCCTTCTGCCCTACTGAGCATGCACCCTCTCCTGCATCAACCGGCAGGGGCTCTGCTGGAGAACACTGTGTCAGTGACTATATTGTGTAAGTCCTATATAACGGATATAACTCTCTATATCACTCTCACTATCCCAATCAGATTAATTGGAAAATTTCCAAACATAAACTTTAACTATGTAAATTTAACTTTCCATCAATGTCCATCAACATTTAAAAGTTTAATTGCTTAACAGTCTTTAGACAAAGCATACAGTCACTATTGCTTAAATAATCCATTTTTCTTGCATGTTTATGTATATACATTACCAGTCAAAAGTTTGGACACACCTGCACATTCAATTCTTTATCATCATGACTATTTACACTGTAGATTCTCACTGAAGGCACTATGAATGAACACATATGGAATTATGTAGTAAACAAAAAGTGTGATATTATATCTTAGATTCTTGAAAATAACCACTCTTTGCTTTGATCACTGCTTCGCACACTCTTGGCATTCTCTCAATGAGCTTCATGAGGTAGTCACCTGAAATGGTTTTCCAACAGTCTTGAAGGAGTTCCCACAGATGCTGAGCACTTGTTGGACCTTTTGCCTTCACTCTGCGGTCCATCTCATCCCAAACCATCTCGACTGGGTTTGGTCAGGTGACGGTGGAGGCCAAGCCATCTGACGCAGCACTTCATCACTCTCCTTCTTGCTCAAATAGCCCTTACACAGTTCATTCATAGTTTTGATGCCTTTAGTGAGAATCTACAATGTAAATAGTAACGAAAATAAAGAAAGAACATTGAATGGGAAGGTGTGTCCAAACTTTTGACTGGTAGTGTATATTTAATGCATTTCACGGCCGAAAGACTTGTAAACATGGCTGAAACAGGATGTTGTGATCAATCCAAAAAATAATAATAATAAAAAAGGCAAGAAATGACTCTTAATCATGAGCGGACACTCTCAGTCCACGTCTGCCTTTACGTGGTTAAAGCCAAACGAAGCAAGGCATTGTCTGACACGCCCACTTGCTATCGTCCTCTTGCTAACTGCAACCTGTTGCAGAAAAGTGTCCAAAATACAGGCAGAGTTCTCGGTCATTACAACGGATTTCCATCCATTGGACTCTAGCTCTGTTGGAACTCACTGTCTACGAAGTGTTGTTATTAGTAGGCGAGGTACAGACATTTCGGAAAAGCCACTTTGACAGCTTTCTTATTAGAATGTTTATTATGCAGCTCGCCGGTCAGCTGTGTAAGCACACGCACAAGTGAGTTTGAGCGCTCGCGGCTCTTACATGGAAGTTCAGTCAGATCTTTTTTTAAGTCAAAGGTCAAAGTCAAAGTAAACTTTGTCATCTCTACTATATACTGTACAGATATACAGAGAGACGAGACGACGTGGCTCCAGTTTTAACAGTGCAGTTGGAAAAAAGGGAACAAAGAACAATTAAGGCACAAACAATAATAAATAAAGTACAAAATACACATTTTAAACTAGACATGGAACATTAAATATAACTTTAAACTAGAACTAGAATTAGAAATAGAGGTAGATAGAGAGACAGTTTGGATGCAGTATTACCTTCAGTGTGGAATTGACTTTTACACTTTTACACTGGATGTGCAAGGGGTTAGAAACAGTTACAGTATGAAAAGAATTCTATATCCAGTCTATTTATACATTCAATGTTCACTGTTCAATATTTGTGCAAATAGTGGCAGCAGTGCAAAAAAACACAAAGGTCTTTAACCTTTATTACAGACAAACCTCATATTTTAGCTGAAAACAAATGCAGCCAGCATTCTACTCACAATACAGCCTTTTATAGATCATTTCTGGTGTATTTTCTACACCATATATACAGTAGTTTAGGCTGGATGGTCTATTTTGGTCTATCACATCTGTTTTTATGTCTCTGGTAATAAAATCTTCATTTCCTAAATATGAAACTAGTCAGAAAAATGTAACAATGTCCATCAAAGTCATTCATCAGCCTTTAATGCAGGTAATAATGTGAGTTTAATGTTTTTGCCTTGAGTCAAGCACACCTTGATAAGGGTTTCAGAGACACAGAAGTGCTTCTGGAGAGGTATAATCAACCTTCAGAGGCCTAATTGTCTCAAGGACGAATGAACACTATATTCTGAATTTAAAAAATATATATTCTTTTTTCTGAAAGAGTAAAGCATTTATATATTTTTTATTCATCATGAAATTCCACCAACAATAAAAGCGTTAATAAGTGCATTTTGATAATAATTTGATAATAAGTACAATCTTGACATGAAGGACAAGAAAGTTCTTATTAGTTTGTTTCTTTTATTAGGGAGTGATTATTTTTCATTGTGAACACACACACACAGTGCACCACAACAATGTCTGACCTCTGGATTTGACCCATCTGTGAAAGAACAATGAGTAGCTTTTTTTGGCAGCGCCCGGGGAGCAGTGCCTGGGGACGGTACTTTGCTAATGAGAACCTGAGTGGTACCTTTAGCAGTTCGGGACCAGCAACCTCCTGATCACAGGCCCAAATCCCTAACCGTTACGCTAACAACTGCCACGTGTGTTTGTTTTCTTTAATAAATAATACATAAAGAGAACTTTACTGAGAGCTGTGATTAGTGTTTGAGGATTCTTACACATGGAAGTGTGTGTGTGTGTGTGTCTGTTGACCGAGTCTGACTCCTGACCTCATTTTTTCAGCTCACATGGCTGTGTCGGTTATATTAATAGCATGCCCCACACACACAAACACGCCTACACACACACAGCAAAAAAACCGGTGTTGCATTAACACCTGCCATTTTAATTCTCTTCCGTCTGGATGTGTGTTGATTCAGCTTTGGGTATTTTGCAGCGTACACAAATAAAAATCTCACGTTCACACCTTTTACACCAACTTTCCTCATCAGCCATATTACGACAAGGCAGCAGGAAGCAAGCATCAGCACCATCAAAGTCAAGAGTCAAGAACGTCGCCGTGAATAGCGTCGTCACCGTCAATCATCTGGAGGAGCTCAAAACACAAGCTCAACGCACTGCAACGTTAAGACATCAACATGAGTGACATCTTCAACACAAACACAGTCACATATTGTTGTCTTCGGGAGGTCCCGTCACTGACTCCCAATAATGACTAGAGGTAAATAATAATTCCAATTTTAACCTCAATAAGCAAATGCAAATCTTTTACCTCTTTCAATTATTTAGATAGATAGATAGATAGATAGATAGATAGATAGATGGATAGATGGATAGATAGATAGATAGATAGATAGATAGATAGATAGATAGATAGATAGATAGATAGATATTTCATTCTGATTGGTCACAAGCGCTGTACTCAACAACTCGGCTACAGTGTGGACGTGCATGTGACGTCAGCTGCAAAGCATCAGTAGAAGTTGGTCCTCAGTTTTAAAACAAAACTCAAAACCACGAACAAACCAGAACACATACACACTTTTGGTTTTATATCTATATGAGAAATAATACAGCTGCATACAAGTATAGTATGTATGTAGTACATATGTGGAAATATCAAAATTTAACAAATTACATTATTTACTAAACCCAAAACGGAACCATTTATTTAAAAATATGACAATTTTTAAGGAACAAAGTAACAACAAAACAAGTTTTCCTCACTTGAGTTATTCTGCTAGTCTGATTATCTAACTGTTACCCTAACCTTAGTAACAAGGAAATGTTTTCTCGCTTTTATCTTTTCAAATAAAACCTACAGTTTCAAGATTTTTGTGGGCAGACTTCACATACAAATATGATCTCAAAAAGCTGCCAATATATCAACAAACTTCAGGTTTTATATTCTCTGGAGCAATCAGCTTCCTCAAAAAAATAACCCAAAATTTATTTCATCGTTGAGGCAAATGGTTGGTTTTTCATCTTCTTTGAAAGGTTTTTTTTTAAAACTCATATGTTGATAAAAACCATTTCTACACCAGTATAAGAGGTAAGAAATGTCAGGAATCTTCCCCCGGCGGGAAAACGTCTGCAAATACAACATCACCTCAAAAGGCAAAACAATTTTGCAACACGTTCCCAGCATGTCATATTTTCCCTCTGGGGCATAATTGTTTTTCAGTCAAAGACAAACAAGGTTAGCTTTCTGATTCGAAATTTAGACCCAAAGTACTTCCACACACCTCATAATAAACCCAACTGCTTGTGAATAGCGAGCTTGAAAATAGCAAGGAGGTCAAAAATCTCTGGCGGTTAAAATCGGAAATTGTTTTTCATAAAATGGCAGCCTGAAGCAGCTGAGATGTCGGACCTCATAAGTCATGTTCCCACTTTTGTACGGCAGCTCATATGACAATTTGTTGTCCAGTAACACAACAAACCTTGGAGTGTGTGGAGCTACAGTGTGTGTCAAGGTCTTGATGTGAAGCAGTACATTTTGTACCAACGTTTTATGAAGAACTAACAAACTGAGTGGGGACACAACACAACTCCAAAACTTGAGTCATATTCCTGGTCAAATACGACTTCAATATCAGAGAAAGTTCTTCTTGCTTTTTAGGATACTTAAGTATGCAAGTGTAAAATTTCTTTAATATCAATGTGTTTTTTTTATTGTTGCCACAAAGCACTTTTTAGAACCCAGTGACTCCGGGTTGGGGCTGTTGGTAGTGTAACAGTTAGAGCGTTTGCCCCGTGATCGGAAAGTTGGCGGTTTGAATCGGACCAGTAAGGGCCCGTGTCCAACAAATTCATATTTTCCACTGGCAGCTCCTATTTTTAATACAAATCCCAGAGTGCTAAACTAAGCACCTTGGGCGGAAAAAAAGACGTCAGTGGAGATGGGTTTTTTTTCCACAGAGCTCAGAGTGCTTTGAGTTGAAATCCGTTCAGCACTGGGCTCGTCGAATGTCACTTCCCTCTTGCTAGTCAATCAAAATCGAGGAAGAGCCGGGACATACACATTCAAGGACTCACTATCAACAATGGCGGCGTAGCTGGAGAAGCTAATTTTGGCTTTATTTACACAGTTCGAATAAGATAAAAAACTACAGTTATCGGCATAGTTTTTTGCCTTATTCGAACTGTGCAAAAAACTACTGTAGTTATCGGTGGTACTCACCCAGCTGTTTAGTTGCACAGTTTATCTTTTTCTCCTTCCAAGATTCTGATTGGCTGACATGGTTCTACACAGCTCTTGACGGTGTATTTATCCGGATTTGTGTGTATAGAGATATTTTTGAAAACGGGCTCATGTGTACGCAGTTATAACTACCGGCTATGTGTGTACAGGGCCTCATTGATTTGAAGGGGTGTCCCATTACTTTTGGCAACATACACTTGAGATACTTGAGAATCATGCTTAAGTCCGGCGCTAAACCATTTTTACTTCGTTCATGTCCGCTTCCGCTAACAAACCAAATATGGTCACTTGGAATATTCCAACTCTAACACAAGGATTAAAAAGACAAATTTGGATGTGAGAAGGTGGAGAGAAGAAATGAAGGGAGGAGGAGGAAAAAGTGAATTTAGTAAAAAAAAAAAACATGGGACTTTAATATATAACCCAATATCCTACATGCCAACTTCAAGCTGTTCCTGCTGATAGATGTTGGACTAGTGTATTACACCATCTCTCTTTGTGTGTGTGTGTGTGTGTGTGTTTGGATGTGTGTGTGTGTAATCCAGTGAGCCCCATGATGTGAGATAGCATTAGGCTCTTCAGCTCCTCATACAACATTAAATACTGATGAAGCTCTAAAGTGTGTGAAGTGCTTCCAGCTGCCAAGATTCATCTCTGGAGCCATCGCCCTGAGCTCCTCCACCCCGGGAGAAAACACATTGATAACCCACACACACATTTCACCGCAGGGTTAGCTTAGCGCTATTGATAAGTGGTGTGTTTATTCCATTTCCACTAGCAGTAAATAATCCCTAGACCTGAAACTGGTGTACTATCAGCTCAGAGCTACTATCTTTGGTGAAGCTGATACAGGATTGGTCTCTGAGGAGAAACTTTTCTTTTCCAGAGTCTCACATTGTCTTTTTAGCGCTGCTTGGTTAGAGCTGTGATCTCCAGTGTTGGAGGTAGTCTAGTGGGTAGAATGTTCCTTGTGGGTTCTCCCACACTATCACCACTGGTTTCTTGAGCAAGAGCCTTAACCCAAAGTTGCTCCAGGGAGACTGTCCCTGTGATTAGAAAAATGGAAGTTGCTCTGGAATTTAAGTAAGTGATTGACTTGTCATTGTGAACACAGCCCACAATGCACCGGCACTTGTGGTCAGTAACTTGCTTGTGATTACATCAGTGGTAATTTTACCAGTACAGGACTTGAACTGGCGACCTTCAGATCACAGGACCAACTCCCTAACCATTATGCTACCAAAAGTGTCTTCTAAATGCTGTCAATATAAATGTTGTATGTAAATATTGTATCTTTACAATGATGAGTATTTCCTTGCTTTCAGGAGAAAACATTGTAAGTCCATTTTTGTACATTT
>JAVGVS010000114.1:1268292-1343327 GCA_032718565.1 Distichodus sexfasciatus
ATATATATATATATGAAGTTCATAAAGTATGTCTGCTTGACAAAGATGTGATATTCATCCAGTAATCGCAAAGACACTGACAAAAAATAAACCCTCACTCACTTATTGTAGAAAAATCACAAATTATTCAACAGAACCAGGACTTCACGGGGAGCCAATGTCCTAAAATCAAAGATAGACAGTATGACATTCTTATATAAGCTATCCTATATATATATTATAGTTAAAGTAAGAGACGGAAGTAGGTCTATAAATATTCATGGATCTGCATTGGGGAACTGGTGCTTTGTTAAATGTCATGATTTAGGAGGTCAGGAGTAATCCGTGTAATAAAGGGACAGGGGATGTCATTTAAGCTAGAAAGGGGATCAAACAGGTGAAATCTGTCTTTCCTTCGCTGGTATGTACTCAAACATCAGGAGCAGCTCCCAGAATGAAGGGATTGAGATGACACCTGTATTAATAATGTATGAAAGACGACAGAAAATGATAATGGGACAAAATGAGCTATCGCAGTAAAAAAGAGCGGGTTGATGAATGAGGTTTACAAGCATTACGATCAGGCCAAGGGCAGGGCGGGCATGTGCTGTGGACAAGATGCACAGTGCTCAGGTGAAGAGTGGAACATTTGCAACTGGCTCATTAGGAGGAGGGAAAACTTGATCTCAGCAAAATCTAGGGCCAGCTTTGGTGGAAAATATGCAGAAAAATATTTTTGTATAAAGACATTTCCTACTCGGAATTACCTGAAATGTTTTTAGAAATCATAATACGTTTAACAGGAGCTGTTTACGGAGAGAGGAATCTATGTTTGAATAAGCAGGGGTTGCATATTCTTTGTACACCTCTGAAGCATTGATTTATGAGCTCAATCAATCCCATCATTAAAATCCCAAGAGAAATTCTGTTTCATCTGTAGGCATGACCAAGTAGGGGTCCAAATTTCTTTAAGACTTTTATCAATGGTCGCATACCAAGCAAAGTTTCAAGTCAAGAATATTTATAGATGTATGCAGAAGCTGGACATGAACACTTTTATATCACTTTCGCTGTTCCCCATTAAAATCTTAACGGACTCCTTGACGTCTCAACATAAGACTTTCCCATTAGAGAGGCGACGGGTGCACAGGTCCTGGCTTAATTGGCCAGACGGGATCATGCAATCGATATCGCCCAACCATCGTGGACCATCATGCCTTTGCCCTGTCAGTGTGCAGTAGTTAGCCAGAGCCAGACTGCAGCCGGCATTCTAAATCAAACAAAAGGCAAGACGGACGACGGCGAGTTTGAAGCGTGTGTCAGAATTGATCAAAGGGCATTCAGATTCAAATTGAGGCTTGTCGGGCCGTCACATTTGCACCCTCCTTTCTTTCTCCCTCCCCGAAGTCTTCTTCTGAAAGATATCTAATGGCCAATTATCGGCCTCTTTGGACTTTTAATGGCCAATATTGTATGCGGGTGATTAATGTCGGAACAGAAGTCAATTGCACGGCCAGGCGTTTTTGGCAGATGATATTTTTGCCGCCGTGAGCCCCATAAAGATTGACGGCGCAGTTACGGGTTGAGCACTGAGGTCTCGCCTCCCTGTTTGCCCAGAAGGGTTTGACCTTCCTCATTAGAGATGGTCTGTCTCGGTTCATGATCCGATCCATGTGTCTCACTCTGCAGGGAGGTTCGGAGGCCACTAAGAAGTAACGGCTAGTAAAAGACTCTCTCGCCCGTGTGGTGGAGGGAACGGGCTCTGGGAACTGATTGTATTGACTCAAAGGGCCCAAAAGCTGGAGAGTAGACTGGAATTGCATGACTTTTTCTATATTTCAGCATTTTGCACTGTGGAGCGGAAGCAATGCCCCATAAATTGCACATCTTCCATTTACTAGGCCAAATGCTTAACTGAGCATCAATAAAAATCTGACCGCGTCACACGCTCAAGCTCATAACGATAAACCCTGGTGGTGTTACAAATTCTAGTGCCATTTGTGTGCCGTGGGGATGTAAGTGGCACTTGAAATATCTCGCTAAACACCTGACAGCAAAGAACAGGGAATAGCATTGAAAATGGCGACTTATTCCAAGTGGGAAAATGCTCCAAGAAGCAAAAAGGCTTGTCATTTTTCTGAATCTTTTCCAACAGTAGGATGGGAGACATGAACACTTTAGCATGAATGTATTCACTTGACAAAAGAGGCTTTTTAAATGCATTAATCTGTTTGAATGAAAGTCATGAATTTAAAAAGGAAATAAATACTTTAGTAACCTAAGTTCAAAAAGCAATGTTTGCTTTTGTAATTTTTATTTGGTTTGCTGCCTGCCTGTTATTTACTTGATCTTTTTTATGTTTAAGGAAAAAACGCATAAATACCCTGCACAACAGTATAACCAAATTTTACATTGTACAAAATGTGAAGACTAAACTGGATGCAGTTTTTAGCTTGAATTTTTGCAAAATTAGTAATTTTTGCTGACAAATAAATTAGGAGACCCTTCAAGTTTACTTTTCCTGTAATTAAGAAAAAATAGACAGCACTCTGTATGCTGGATGTCTGCTAAATGTAGTACATGTAAAAGGGAGTTTTAGAATATTTTTTGTTGTTGAAATGAAACTTGTGGACAAAATTGTCCAGAATTCTAAGTAAGAAAATATAAACGTCGACAAGCCAAAGTTTGATGTTAGTGTTGTATTGGTAATACGGTTCGTAGGGCCTGTTTAGACATAAGTAGGTAATTTTATAAACATACTTTTTGAATATATTTTTTATAGATTTCTTTTTTTAATTGTGTTTACACAACATTTGGTTTAAAAAATTATCTCTGTACACACTACAACTCTTTGTTGTCACCCGCCATTGTTGCTGACCTGCAACTGATTATTTTTGTCACAGTAACCATGGTCACTTGTAGTATGTAAGGAATTTAAGGTATTTAAGGCACACACACAATAGAACTAAACACATCATTGTTGTAAGAAAGTGTTACGGATCCACAGAATCCAGCATTTTAGAAAATCTTCACTGTGGAGGGCGTTTTAAAAAATATCCATTTGAAGTCATTAAAACCCAGTTTACACATAAACGAAAGATCTGCATACGTCTAAACAGACCCTCAGTTTGAAGCCAAGAGGTCCACCACTGGACCTCTGAACAAGATCCTTAAACCCAAGTTGCTCCTAGCAGACTGTCCTCGTAACTGGAAATTGCTCTGGATTAGAGCATCTGATAAAAGTTGTGATTAGTTCATGATGAGTAGACACTAATAGTTGAGGCATTTAAGAAATAGATTATGTCAATAACTGAATATTTTCAATAAAGTTCTGGTGAGTCTCAAGGGAATTTGACTTTTTACATTGCCTTTTTCACACATTTAGATTTGAAATCGCTGAGGCGGCCCTGTCATGCTCCTGCTTGTCAGTGTTAATAATGGCTTGGATCAAAATAGCTTGTCATGGCAAGTCTTCTCTCTTTTTTAGCTTCTCAAATTGACAATGTACTGACACAGCAGCAGTTTGTACAACACAGAACAGTACCACTCAGTGACACAAAGGATAAAAGTTCTTAAATCTGAAACTCTAAAATCTAAAAAGTCCAAAACTTGACATATTACATATATATCTGTCAGGAGCCGGTCTGCGCCCTGGCTGAGCAAACGGAAGGTGGCGCTACGTCCCGTTTAGTTTTCTTTTGTTTTCGTGTTTGTCTCGTCTTGGCCCCAGCTTCCTGTGTTCATGTTATAAGTTTATTAGTTTCACCTGTGTTCTAGTTTGGCCCCTTGTTCATGTTCGTAGATATAAGTTTGGGTCTCCAGTCGTGATTTGTCGGTTTTGCCTCACACTCACCACTCTCTGTGTGTTCCATCTAAGAAGCCAGCCAACGCCGACCGAGGCTAACCGCTACACTACCTCTGGGATAGCAGCTAAGATACGTCCAGGCTAACCGCTAGCGACACAGAAGCTAACCACGCCGCTACACGAGCAAGGCACCGTGCTCGTGGAGCTCATGAAAAGCCAACGGGACGCTGTACTTCTTGCTCCGAGTGTCGGAATTTCCAGGACCCTGTTAAGTTCCACGAGTGTGGACGGTAACTCAGAAACACCATGGTTTTGGCTTGGCTGCGCTGTGTTTCCGTCTGAAGCTGTGTGTTTACTTTGGACATTGTGTTTTGTAAATAAATCACCTCAATATTAACTCCTGCATTTGCGTCCGACTTCTCTGTGTGAGTGGAAACGTGACAATATCAAACAGTCACAACTATGATTTATGCCAAAAGTTAAGGCATTTTAGCCAAAATGTGCATTTTTGAGTGCTCTATTCGTTTAAGCACGCTGCATTCTCGCTCTATTAGATTTCTTATAATAATCCCTTCTATAAACCAGATAAATGAAAAATAGGACCAAGGAAGTAAAATGGATCTCTATTGTTAGTGGTCCCTGAATGCTCCATTTTTCACCATTATATTTTCTCACAAAAAAATGCTACAACCACCTTAAGGACAAGTTATTCATAGAAACTACTCAGAAAAGCTTCATACCTACAATACATGCAATAGTGGAGGCATCTAAATCATATTCTGCATATTTTTTCAAGGGATTCCTAGTGGCAGTGTGTGTGTGTGTGTGTGTGTGTGTGTGTGTGTGTGTGTGTGTGTGTGTGTTATAGGAATGCACAACACTCTCTAGTCACTGTACTCCTGTTGTTCTTTGGGAGGTTCTGCTCTGTCCCTCTCCAGGTGAGCTGCGATCAGCAGCAGTCATTCGAGTTGAGTCGAGTCAAGTTCCAACGCTCCACTGAAGCTCTGTCAGAGTGCAGTGGCTGCTGGAAGCCCTTCGTCCTCCTCCTCCTTCTCCTCCTCCTCCTGCTTGCAGCCCGCTCTGTTTACCACAGCCAAGCGCAGACGGCACGTCGAGCTGTCAAACGCCAGCCAGCAACATGTGTAAAGAGTTTACAGGCCTGAGGTGACACTCATCAAAACCGCCAGCAAAGTCGGGGGTGTGACGAGCCAGCACCAAGCTGTAGTTCATAAAACAGCTTGGTTGCATCATATAGGTAGTTGAAATATTTTATATTGTAAAAGCAAACACAGAAAATAAGTCCAATCTAAAAAGATGACAATGTGGTTATTACGTAATAAAATCCAGTGATGAAGGTATTTGCATAGATTGCATGAGGTCATGATTCAACCTCAGAGGTTGTGATTCAATTCAGAGAGACATTTTATGGACCAAACTCATACTCCAGTTTTACATTTCTGATGTTCCAACAAAGATCGTATTAAGTTTAGCAAAGTCTGGATTAAATGACTATATTCCCCTTTCCAGCTTTCATTGCCCTACAAAATTCATGCATTTCCTAATTAGGGTAGCCCCGGTAGTCTCTCTACAGCCACTTGCAACGTGGAAGGTTTTGCTCAGGGGCTCAGTTTTGGTAGTGCTGGAGGCAGGATTGAGCCAGACAATCTCTTACTTCATAATCAAGCATCCACTCACATTATTAGTGTGATGTTAGTAGGCACAGAGCACAACATTTTACATGTTAACGATGGGAGTAGTTGGAAACAGGTAAAAGATTGCACCCAGAGAATTAGAGCCCTCAAACTAACCTTACGGATTGCTGCGTAAGACTCATTTCAACACTTCTTGAGTATTGTCCCAGGTGCAATGCACTAGTTGGCTGCTTATACACTGTGACAGCATCTCATTCCCAGTCCCTCAATATTTCTCCTTGAGAAGCCATAGATTTCAAATTTCGATTCATCAGTCCATGCACCTGTTTCTGTGTGCTTTTGTTAGGTAGAAGTGAATGTTTTTTCACGAGGAATCAGGACGCAGATTATGTATGGCAATAACTGAGTTTCTACAAAGCTCTTTAAACTTTATGGCACATAGTAGAGCCTAACGTCCTGCAAACACATACAGAGAGTCAAGTACATGGACAGATTTTCTGATCCGCTCCAGAAGAGTTGCAGTCCTTTGAGTGAAAACGTTAGGCTGTAGATCGGCAGAGAAAATATGCAGATTATAGAGCTTCTTGTCGTAATCACTGCGGGCATGATCACGCTGGCAAACATGGACGATATTATACAAAAAAAAATGGTCATTAATTCATCATTAACTTCTCTATTCAGAGAATTTGAAAGAGAAGCTCCTCAGAAGAACAGAGCTAATGTGAGTTCATTGTGGCGGCAGAGGCATTTATTAGTGTGTGTGTCAGCTGGGAGCAGCCTCACTGAGCCATTCTCGTCACTTTTCTCTGGCGCTGTTGGAGAGATGGATTTTAATTACAACACAAAAGGAAAGCAAAGAATAAAAAAGGCCAAAAAAGGCGTAAATTTCTCAGTATTAATACCACTGGGATGCTACTTAAGGCTCTCTTCTTTTCTTCTGTCTCAGACATTCACAGTGACAGAGTTATGGACTGCTGTCTTTGGGCCTTATTCACCAACCATTCCTAAGAAGAAACGTTTCTTTAAAACCCACTTGTACAGTTTTCCCCAAAATTCTGACAATCAACTGTGTTTTCTCATGTACGATTTTTACCTAGGTAAGAATTTTTCAATTTTACAGTTATATAATATTATATAATTTCAACTCTAATATATTATTTGCATCTCTTAGGAACAAAACAAAAAAATGGTGAACGAGGCCTTTTGTGAGGTCCTTCTATTGACTTTCATAAAAGAAATCACTCTTTTTAGCTATTCATAAAAACTTGGAAGTCCTTTGAGGGGTCCATGCACGAAGTCCTCTCATAATCACTCTGTTTTTCCTTTACATTTATTATTTCATTTTATTTTTTCCTACAAAATGGATTGGGCAGCCGTGAGTCTAAGAAAGTGGGAAATGATATCTCACCGTAGGCCCAAAAATCATAGTGATCAGCCTATAATTGACGCTATAGCAAAGGAAAATACATTATGACCTCTAGCGGGCACTAAAATGCTACATGAATGTATGTCATAACAGAGATTTATAATTTACATGAAATTATAGAAAACCACTCAATTCTTATATAAACACTGTTAGAGGTTAGTTTCTTTATGAACACAACTTATTGAAACATTACAAAACAGAAGCTTCACTACTGAGTCCCAAATTTCTGTTTGCATGTCATTTCAATTTATTTTAGACTTTCTGCGTTCTAACTCCTTATGTCTTGATATGATTCATGTAGTTATTTGGTTTACGTTATGGTATTAATGGTATACACAGAGACTGCTGGTGGTTAGTGCTTTTTTTCAATCTGTTGGGAAAAAGTTTAGACCCCGCTTGTTGCAACTTGCGCTATATATATATGACATATATATGACTTTTCCTGTCTTTATGGGGCCAGTCAGTTCCTCACAGCTACAGTATCTTGAGATTTCATTTTAGGCAACACAAATTCTAATTGTTATATTCACATTGAGTGTGAAGTATGAGTAGTGCCAGCTCCCAGTGCACCCCTTGGTGGCCTTGAACTGCCACGCGACTGAGTTGATCACATGCACATACACACATAACCCCATATACTCTTACATACACACACCACCCTGCGGCGTTAAACCAACATATGATGAGTCTCCTGCTTGAACAAGATCAATACAGGATACACGCAAAAGAGTAAAATCCCAAAAACACATAATATAAAATATACTCCATACAAATCAAGCCAAAAATAAAGACTTTATAACTCTGATTTCTTTTAAACACCAAAGAAGTGAGAAATAACATATAAGTAAAAATATAACTATATTAACACATTGAGATGTCTTCTACGAGCACACGTGGACTTATATATGCAGTAAATAATATGTACTTTATTTATTCTCTCGTCCAGCCCAGTGACTTGGCAGGAAAATGCTAAACAGCGCCTCTAGGGTTGCAAAATCTGATAGTCACAGCTATCTGTTTAACATCAACATTTAACATTGACTAGTCGAGCAGATTTATTCTGATAATGCACAAGAAATTCAATAATTACACTTTTTACATATTATATTTTATATTATACATAATATTACACTTGTTACATATGCAAGTTTGAGATGGAAAGAATGAGAGAGAGAGAAACCCACTCTAGAATATTAATTCCACTGTGTAGAGTGTGGGTCCTCTGCAGAAATCTGCACCATCATCAAAACTGATGTCACCAGGCTGCTGCCCTTGCTCTCATTGCTCTTACCTTGTAAAAAGCAGACACTTTAAACTTCATAACTGACATGATGCCATACAGAGTGATCAAAAATGCGGCATAATGAGCTTCATTCACATATTTAATTTCCCATAATCACAAACTAGAATACTTCCGGATTAGCATCTCTGGGTGATGAGTAAAGGACTTACAGTTAGTGAAAAGGCATGACTCATTCAATCGTAGAAAATCCAAGTCAGTTTCCAGCAACACACTGAAATTTGAAGCAAATCACTTACAAGAACTAAATTTGTCAGCGCCAGAAATTTGCTGTTCCCAAAATTATACTTTTCCACTATCTACAGCCTTTAGAATTTTACCTGTCTGTTCTAATCCTTTCTCTGTTGCAACCCACAGGCTTCTACCTGCTTTCCGATGCCAACTGGCCGGCTTCTAACACAACTGACACAATAGGGTCTTGTACCGAGCTCGCATGGTTAAAGGGCTGCTTTGTCCATCGATGCCAAGAAAGAATAAAAGCTAATGGGGAACAAAAAAGAGTCCCACACAATGAGCTTCATTCGCCATTAGAATATATGAGCAGATTTGATTTACCATAAACACAAACCTGAATTGGAGGTGGCAATTTCTTTCATTCCTCGTTAGCCACTTTACCATCTTTGTGAAGGACTTACAGTAAGTGAAAAGGACTTAATCTGGATTTTTTTAGTTGCTGGTAATTCGTTTTCGAATTACATCAGTTCATTTGCAGTTACAAGGCATTACCAATGGGAAAATTGATCTTAATTGTTGTTAAAGTTTTACAAAAGCCTGTTATGATAGCCACAGGACAATAAGCTGGAAGTCAGTTTTGTTCTGATTTGGAATTTAAATGTATTTGCTGTAATGTTTGATGTAATGATGTAATGTTGCACTTTTTTAGAAGTGAAGCAGGTTCTTGTAGTCATAATAAAGTTATTTGACAAGTGATACATAAAATCACCATTACAGTATATACGTATATTCACCAGCTTGTTGATATTGTCAGATGAGTGAATGAAAGAAGAGATGAAAGTTATATTTATATAGCACTTTTCTAGACACCAAAAGGACATAAATCACTATTTATAAAGAATGATCAAATGATTAGGAGTCCAGAAAGTTTGAAAAGTGTCATGGTGGGTGATTTTAGCAGAATTTCAGCAGGTTCAGCCATACACTTTGGCAAAGATGCCTAGGAATCTTTAACAAGCTCAAAAAGTCTGGAGTGTACGTCTCACATGAAGGACAGTGTCACCTTCACAAAACTGAGGTATTGCAATCCTCCCAGAGCACAGACTGGTGCCCTGTGTTTGACCCAACACTTCTAATATGAGCAACCAACTGAACAAGTTTTCCTCCCATCCACCTAGTGACCAGGATCAAATCTGTTTAGCTTCAGATGGACTCTGATCTACTGGAGGTTCTTGCAGCTGGTTTGTAGAGCGAGCTTTAATTTTGTAGCCCTGCCTCAAGCTACTAAAAATGACAAAAATAATATTAACCATGAAACTCTTAGTACAATTTGAGAAAATGCTAAAAAGGTTTTGGTTGACTTTATTTAGTTGATGAATAAACCATGACCATTTTATATATGCATGAGTTAAGACCTCAAAAATTAGACTGAATTTATTTTATTCATGATCACTGTATTTGCATGTAGGTGCTCCCAAGAGCTTACCCCCTGACAAATTCTAAAATAAAAAAATACGCAATTCCGAGAAGCACAAGAAACGTATCTCCACTAAAACGAGAGTCTGCAAGACCGCGCTACTTTCAGCGAAATGATATTTGTCAGATTAATTGAATCCAAGTGCAATGAATTAAAGAACACTCCAGTGAATTAGAATTGGTAATTTATTGAACTCTTCAGGCATAAAATCCATTTCTTCCTCTATTCCTGATGGAAAGCCATTCAGATTCAATTTGGGCAATTTTCTAAAGAAGGCACCTGGTGTTGTCATGCTGGTTTATCACAACATGTTCTTACTGAACATTCAAGCACAAGTAAAGTGTGAATAATTCATGTAATCTTTTGCCACCTGTTGACTTTACTTTATTGAATATATGGGTCTGGTTATCCAAGATTTTTCCACTACTTTTCAGATATTTAGCAATAAAAAATTACAGAAAGATACTAAACGGTGGAAAGATATTGACTTTTTCAGATCTTTAGTTTTTAATTCTGGCTCTTGAATCCAACTTTGCCATTACTGGTATATAATTGAACAGGTAAGGTATGTCACGTTTGGGTTCGCAACCCTTGAAACGCAGATGCAGGAATTATTTTTCACACTTACACTCTTTAATGCTTTAAACACAAACATTAAACACACACACAATTTGGACACAGGCTCGCGCTGGTTTATTACCACACAAAAGCGAAACCAAACTCCCAGCGAGTTGACAGAACTTCCTGGTTAGCCCGGCTGACTACTGTGGCTAGCTCTCTCTAGAACTGCAACGCATACACAAAAACACAAGGGTTAAGGTGAGGGTGACCGGATGCAAACCTCTGGGTTGAGTCAATTTAAATAATTAAAACCCCTGCTGTGAAGGTACACCTCGAAACGTGTCAGAATGTGATGTGCAACCATGACATAATCTTAATTCAGCGGGGGAAAAAGCAAGCAAGACAGAAGTGGCAGCGATTAGCTCGAAATTCCAACCCAACGAGTGTCAGAGGTGGAAAGCAAACTGAAGTTAGAATTCCGGCAATTTGGGTCGGAGAAAGCGGGGCCGAGGCAGCACAGATGTGACGAATTGAAAATGAATAATTCTGTAGAAATGTAGTAATCTCAGCCCTGAACCCATTATAGGTTTTCAATCCATTTTATAGAAGGCACTTGATTTTGAAAAGAGTTTGAATATTTGAATTTGTAACTTTGTGACCTCTCCAACATTTATAATATAAACTGACCAAAATCTATCCAGGTCCATATTAAGCAACAAAACCAAATATTCCTGTAATGCTCTGGCAAGACTGTAGTCTCTCTTCCCATTCTAGATTCCACACCTAGAATTTCCACATAGCCAAAAGCATCAGCATTTATCAAGACCATTCCCAAGATGGATGGATGGATGGATGGATAGAATTAATACCATAAGCATTTTTAAATATTACACATTATCATCACATTTTCACATAAATTAGCATCCAAAAATAATAGTAACCAGCTTGGAGAATATTCCATATAAACTAGAGATGAGAATACGTGTGTCTATGATAAAACAGGTAACCTGTAGGTGTGTACATATCCATATATATCCATCTTTCTCTCTTACTCATATTTTCCCAGTATGTCAAATCTGCTCTGTTGTTAGTGAGCACTGCGCTGTGTTCAGCATTTGTAAGGCTGTCATTCAGCAGCGCTAAAGCAGAACATCACCTTCAGATGTGCTGCCATATTTTTTTATCATCAAGTGCTCCAGTCCATCAGTCTATCTCCCTGCCTCTGCCTCGTACCACGTTTCCCTTTCCGTCAACCCGTTCCTCTGGCGCGATAACATAACTCATATGCACTGACATGTCAAAAAAAAAGGTGGAGATATATTCAGTTCTGTCCGCGATGCTTTTTGGAAACGTTTCTCTAAGCACGGCTTTAGCTGCATTTCAATACTAACACGCCAAACCCTTCATAATGTGAGAGGAAAGAGAGTTAACGTACTGCGCTGCTAGTAATATTTGGTAATTGAATTTTTAGCATCGTAATATCTCATGGTTATTGCATGAGAGCCATCACTTGGTGCTGCATGTAAAGCCAAAAGGTGGATATAACTCCAGGTAACTGGCAGTGTAATTTATTACATGAGTGGGCTTGGTGAAGGCCACAAAGCGTCACTCACATCTTTGTGTCTTGCAGGCTGCCGACTCCTATCCTGGGGAGAGTTGCATAGGTCAGTGCAGAACAAGAGCCGGAGGGTAAACAGGCTGTGAGGTTTGGGTTGGTTATTCTCTGCTCTGCTCTGTTATTCTCTGATCTGCTTTCTTCAGAAGCACATTATAACTACATGTGAAAATTGATAGTTATCAAAAAAGAGATAAAGAGGCAGAAATAGCATTTGGCAGAACCACCAGGATTTCACAATGTCGCAATCGCAATTATTAACACAAATTTAGCCAATTACCACAACTTTTTGACCAATCATTGTCGTTTCCCGCAAAACCCCAAATACTTGGTTTTTAATTATCATTCAAAGATAAATCTACTAGATTATGGTTCATTTACTGTGGCAGATCTGGTCTACTCATTTCAGAGCCATGGGCAAGTGACAAATCATGTTTTTTAAAGTAGCAAAGGAGATTCATTATTGATGCATATTTAACCCCTGTTTTACACTGGAGGCGTGTCCGCTGCGGTGCGTCTCCGACACGGCAGCCGCAACTAATCGCCACCAATAAAGTCAATGCATCAGTTTACACCAGATCCGCTGCGTTGTGTCACCGTTATGTCTCTGTTCCGTCACATGTCCGGCAGTCCGTCGAGATGCGCATCAAGTCTATTTTTGACAGATACGGATCTAGAATGTAACACAGAGCGCATGCGCCAAATCCCTTCACAACATCATGGACGGCGAAAAGTTAATTTAGACATCCTTTTATTGTTAACCAGTGTATTTAAAAAGAAAAAAAAAAACCTCAAAAATCTTGAATCCATGTCATTCAAAAATGGACTTTAAATGCATTAATTGTTGTCTGTAGGTTATAACATAACAAAGTATGGCAAACACAACATTAAACACAGCAATGCAACACAATGCTAAACACATTAAACACAAAGTTGAGCAACAACAAGGACAAAATGAACTAGGAAGCCTACTAATAATGTTTGTAGTGCGCAGAAATCAACAAAACAAACGCCGTTGGTTTACCCACGGTTGTTATCGCGTTATCCTGCGCAATCTCTTACAATTCTCCCGTGATCATGTGATCTCGCAAACCAGCGGCGTGCCGGATCAGATACAGACCACAAACGCGTCCAGTGCGAATTGGCGGATGGCCTCGGATGGAATGGAAATGCAGCGCAGTCGCACAGCAGCGGACAGGCATCCAGTGTAAAACAGGAGTAAGAGTAATATTACAGACATGAGAAAATACTTACTAAAAGTACAAATATACCAAAATAAGTTATTGTAATTCGTTACATCCTTCCCATTTTCCCTCTCAATATCTTTAAAAAAAGAAAGTTACAGCCAATTAAGCTTAGGGTTAGAGGTGGAATGAGTAGTTGAACTGCATTCATAAACAATCTAATAAAGTAAGACCCACGTGTGCAAACTCCTATAGATGCAACACAAAAACCACTTGAGAAACCAAACTCAAGGCCACCAGCTCAATGCTCTGTTTTGTGCACAGCGGTTAACACAGATTGGACAGAGGTCAGGAGCTTTTCTCTTTCTCCTCTCAAGGCTTGTAGGTTTTGTGAGAGAAAGTGGAGTGGGATTTTTTTATTCAGCCGAGCAGAGCAAGTCTACTCTTCCCCCCACCCCCCAGTTCTACAAGGTGGGTGCCGTGATCCGGAACGGCGGTGTACTTTCGAAAGAGGGTGTGATGAAAAAGCCCTGGCTTTGATGATTTTAAAAAACGCGGTGGAGGTCAATTCCGAGTAAAGAAACGAGCCCGTCTGACCTGTCTGGCTTTCAAAAGTAAAGGCAGAGAGAGGTGAAGACGTCAATAAAACAAATGGCATCGTCAGGTTGCCGAAGCAGCCCAGAGGATCGAGCGATCCCCTGTTTCTGGTTGCATCATGGGTGAGACAAAGGCAGTCTGGAATTAATTTTGTCCCTTAAAGGGTAACAAATTGATCCGGTCTTTGTCTTTTCTTTTTTTTATTCAGACGGCAGGTCAAGGCAAAGCTGAATTGTAATTAGCCCTGGATAAAGAAGCTTTGAGAGGTCCACACTGGCCAGCCTGCAGCACAGACAGACGAGTTCAAAGCTTCACAAAGAAAAAAGGGAAATCATAGTCAGATTCATTAAAATTCTGCCCATGAGAGACTGACCATAAAAATAACAGTGAGGCTGAAATGAAGTTTCTGACTCCTAATTAGTTTGTCATTGTATTTTGGCGAACGTGCAATTATGCGCGGCGCGTAGGATGTACACCTTTGTGGGCTTTAGTAGCAGTAATTGGCTTTATTACTGTAAACCCAAGGTTTTACATGATGTATTACGTGCCATTCATAACCGTGCCTTTGATCCTCCAGACTGGAATCCACGAAGGGCAAATTATAATGAAAAACAGAGACACAAAAGACAAATCAGTTACATAGGACATGACGTCTACAAATACCACCTTTGTTAAGCGCTCATGTTTCATCTGACAGTCATTGGCAGTTAAAGTTTTTAATATAGATTTATTATGGTCTTACTGTCGGACTATAACCCACTGCGGTTATTATTAAGTTATTAATTTCTGTGGAAGAACAGAAAATCCAGAAGCGACGAAATTGGAAATTGGAACCAAAAGCTTCCCTAAATACTTGTGTGGCACGGTTTAGGGGCTCATGAACAGAGGTGTAAACCTTCACTGGTCTCATGATTTGATTTTATTACGATTATTAAGTCAATTATTCGATCCATGATGTTCTTTTTAACTTGAATTTTCATGCCCTAGCCAGAAAATCACCAAGCAATATCATGATATAACAGGAGTTTTCAACTGGTTCTATTCAAGCCTATACCACTCAGACTAAGCAATCTGAGTGTGGAAGGGAGTATTTTTTGTATTACTTTTTAGATATTTTCATCAAAATCCTTATTCATAATGACAGCCAAATCATCTGGAAATGTTTTTTTTGTGATTTCAGTGATTTCAGTAGTGAAAGTGGATTGCATTCTACAAGGGAGCAGTGGACTTCCAGTTGAAAACCCCCGATATAATCGATTATGGTCTGCCACTGATGTAGAATCGGCCACATCTGCATTGGGATGCATTGATTATGCGATTAAGAGGGGTATTCATGAACCAATCACATCTTCTGTGTCTTCCTCTTCTTCCTTATTTGGCTTCTTCTGTTAGGGTTAGCCACAGCAGAACTGCCTGTTTTACACCAGATGCCCTTCCAAGTGTTACACTGACTCCTGTATCCACAGTAGTTTATCTTGTCTTCAGTTTGTATCTGTAAATTAACTTCGCGTATTGTTTTGTTAAAGGACATAGGGATAAGATGGCAGGACAGTAAAAGAACTTTTGTTCAAAAAAGCAGTCACTAGCTGTGGCTAAAGCAGAAATAAACTGTATGTGTGCGCAATGAACCATCATGCATTACATGTGCAGGTCTGATCAGCCTGTTATGGGCCAGCCTTTGGTGAGGATGTATTGTGGTAAAAGGCCGAAACACACAATGAGTCCAGGGCACACAACTGATGATGTGTCATACTGGACCACTCAAGAATTGTTGTGATTCATCAGGGATTGTAACACCTGGTCCTTGTAAGCAATCTGTTATTAAGCAGAAGTGATATAACTGAACACACAATTTCTTCAGCAAATTTGATTTTATACTACTTGAGCCACAATCTTTTCGCCAGCTCCATGGTGGGAGTTCAAGATAAAAATGGATATATCTAATTTACTATTAAATGGGTACCTTTTTCTTGACAATCACACATTTCCTATTCCAACACAGTGGCCATACAATTTTTTAAAGATTTCATAATAAAACAAAATGCTGAAAGTGATAAAACACTGAAGAAGTTATAAGTAACATGTTTTGTGACAATGACTGTTGTTAAGAGCGCTATATATAAATACATTTGAATTTGAATAAGTGGTTGTCTGGTTTTCTGCATGCAAAGTTTAGCAGTTACATTTTAAGGTTTTGAGTTGCATTACATTACATTTTGAGTTGCCAATTCACCTATACTGCATGCTTTTGGACTGTGGGAGGAAACCGAAGCACTCGGCAGAAACTCACACGATCATGGGGACGATGTGCAAACACCTGACCCAGGACCCAGGATCTTTGCACTGTGAGGCGGCAGTGCTAACAACTGCGCCACTATGCCCCCGGAAATGGAAGTTGTTGTTAGAGTGTCTGCTAAATCCATAAATGGAAATGCAAACGGTTACATTAATTTGCTGAGGTTTTATGGAGCTGATAGTTTGTAAAAGTTTATTCCAAGTATGTATAAATGTTGGTATTTTTTGTAGCCATATTTATGAAAATTGTATCTTTGAGCATCACTAAGGCTCAAGGTCACTATCTCTGGCTCTTTACAAGGATGTCTGGCTTTTCTATAGAAGCATTCATAAACAAACTGATATACAGTATCTTAACATATGCAGTATTTTTTATTCAGACCTAAATATGGAAATCTAACACCCATTTTTAGTGCATCACTAAAGCAGAGTCAGGCAGAGGGTAGAGTTTCTTGGCTTAAATACCTCAACAACTGGCTTTCTGGAGCTGACGCGATTTATTTCTGCTTAATCACTGTAAACACACTTCCAAGCCTCCGCATAAATAAATAAAGATTGAAAAGAAAACTTGCTCCAATGAGAAACAGAGCATCACTTAGAGAAACAGCAGTGCTCGCGCGGTGGGTGGTGCTCACGTTGGCAGTAAGACGCTCATTCATTCTTAATGGCCGCTTGTAAACTCCCAACACACTCATCCAACACGTTTTAAGTCGAGTCATTTTCCAGCCGCTGGCAGAAAACCTCCTGACCTGCAGGTCGTTCCCTCAGCGGCATAAACAGCATCCATCTCAATCACAATGACGGATGAGGGCGGCCAAAAATCACATGAACGGACTGAACCGCTGAAGCACTAAACTCTGGAAAGTGGAAAAGTGATTTTGTAAAAAATGAGAACACCTATCACGTATTCGGAATCTATAGGCAACATTTCTGAGATGTGTGAACATGAATATATAACTTATTCAAAATAATTAAACCACTGCTCCTTCATGACTACTTTATTTCTGTTGCTTGTAGTGCAGTGTGGAACCTGTAGCTTGGTTCTAGATTAATAATAAATAGCTAGTAGTTTGAAAATCTACTGTTTAAAAAGTAGCTTCACCAACAAAGGACTGATTAAGGGCTCAGACTGTCCTTGCGTTCGCTCTGTGCCCAAACTTTCTCATTCCCTGGCCCTCTGTCTCTCTCTCTCTCTCTCTCTTCTGCCCTGTGGAAGTCATGGAAGTGACGTGGTTTTAAAATAAATGGCTAGAGAGACAATTGAATGCTAGATGCAATCCCGAGTCACTGGCTGTAATGGCCTTTTATCGACAAGCTAATTCCCAGCTAGCATGGAAGGTGCCACGGCAGAAGACGAACGGAAGCAAAAAGGCTGCAGTGCTTCCATCAAGAGTGCAGTTAGGAACCAACTTCTTGCTGAGTCACTTTCACTGCACTTTCTCCCTGTTCTTCTTCTGCTCAGACTCGGTCTCTTCTTGCAATTAAAGGTGCACGAAAACCAAAGAGGCTAAGGGTGAAGGTAATTTGGAAACTGTTAGTGTTCCTTTTGGAATTAAGGCAAAATATTCATTTAAAGGGACCTGAAATTTTTCTAGGAGATTTGATTCAGTGACCTGATGCTTTTTCAGCAAATTTCACATTTCACAAACCAACAGCAAGCAAACGTCATAGAATGTGAGAAAGATCCGTGACAGTTGCCTTTAAGACCTCATGATGGTCCTATATTGAAAGTGAGTGATTATTTGTCATTGGGAACTCAACACAATGAAAAGTGACCTCTACATCGGTGAAGGAGCAGTGGCCAATTGAAGGGCAGTGCCCATTGAGCAGTGCTTGAGGATGGTACCTTGCTCATGAGTACTCCAATGGTACCTTTACTGGTTCGAGATTCGACCCGGCGACCTGAAACCTATCTAAGGGATTTGATTTGGTGACGATGCATTTTCAGTGGTTTCCTCCTTCGACAATTGAAAACTGACAGCAAACAAACATCACAGGACATGAGGCAGGTGTGTATATTTGGTAAATGCGGCAGTTTATGTTTAAGACGTCACTCGAATGGTTCAATTTTCTTCATCTCTCTACCCCTTCCCCTGTCTATTCCTGTTTTAACCCCAGAATTCCACACCCAGTTAAAATCAGCAGCAAAAGTTGAGCCAAAGCAAACAGATTTATTGAAAGATTACATTTAGAGGTTGGTGTGGTCAGTTATCATCAGCAATTTTTAACCGATATGCCAATAAAATAAATGAACGTAAAAGTTTGCTCTGATGCAGCCATTTCTCTCTGTCTGAAGTCCCCACTCTGTTGTCTAGAGGCATGTCCTGCTAACAGCACAAAATCTGATTTGTTAGACATCTCAGACTCACTTCTTGCTCATGGATTAAGCCTGGTTTTGGATTAAGTTGTAGTAACAATAGAGATTTACCATTCAAACTCAAGACCAGGCTTAATCCTCGATTGGAAAATTGGCCCCACAAGTTTAACCTAAAGACTGAAGACTAAAGGCACAAAAGTTTGGCATCCTGACTGGAGCTCACCATATTTTTTGACTTAATCTTCTTATCGTATCAATAATCGGTATCAGTATTTCCCCTGAAAATGACATATTGGTCAACCCATAGTTTTATGCTCCTTTAACTCCACCTCATAGATGCCTCGTTTCTCCTGAAATCAGACTGCATATGTCCTGCAGGATGCTCACTATAAAATTCCATATATTTTATTTGCATGTGATTTTGTTTTAATAAGCCTACTACGATTATTGCAGCAGCAATAAAAATGACCATGAATGTGATTGAAATTGAATGGTAATGGTCTCCCTCTCTCTCTCTCTCTCTCTCTCTCTCTTCCTGCCTGGTGAAGTGTCCACTGATCTGTTCAGTAATGAAATGGGAACAGGCTCCGCTTGTAATCACAGCGTGGTGGCAACACATCCGAATTCTGCTCATAAAACAATTTCTCCATCGGGAGGAGTCGACTCAGGCCTTATTAACGACGTCCCAAAAGCAGTCTGCTGACAAACTGCGCTGGTTCCTTTTTCCTTTTCTTTTCTGTGCCTCGTTTCAGGGATCAGTGAACTAAACACAACACGAGAGAATGTTTTAGCTCCTTGTGGCCTTCTACCATTTTACGCAAAAACACTTTGCTCAGAGTCATTGTAGTAAAACTTAAGAGAACAGTGATTTTAAACCTTAAAAAATGTGATTTAACCACTAAATACCAGGAGAGTGATTTAGAAAACGTTTTACCGACTGTTAAAAATACAGATTTTACGAAGGTACAAAATATAGAGCACAGTCAACTAGGGCTGGGCAGTGTAGCAGTCCCTATATCTAATCAGTTTCAGATGAATTATTTTTGTTTGTTCAGCCATACAGTGACCGATGTATGAATCCTTCAAGCATAACAAAGCGACCTAACTTCTAATCTAAAATCTAAAGCATGAACCGATGATTTGTTCATATTTAATTAATATACGCAACATACCAAAGATGTGCCTAAAATAGTATTTTTGTAGCCTCAAGGTGATTTGCTAGGAGCTGTTAGCTATTATCTTATTATGATATACAGGACAAGTGTATGATATGAAGTGTATAATAAGTAATTGGTTAACTTTCTGTAGCAGTTGAAGAAAATATTTAAAATAATGAGGAGAGGCTCAAGATTTTTGCACAGTACGGTATCTCCCCTTTTTAGAACTTTTAGAAGAAGTGCCGTCTTCCGAAGCCACAAGTGCTAATTTACGCTAGCTAATGCTAATGCTTTACATTAGCACTTGATGTCTCAGACAGAAGTGGTAGAGGTAAAACTTGTTCTAGACGTCTTCAAACAATGTTTTAACCCCAAAGTTATTCCTTTGAGGCTCTCCCTGCAGTTGGCAAATGTATGTTTCTTTGCAAAAGAGCGACTGATCAAGCATTCCAAATATCATGATAGCATTAAGTGCTAATGGAAATTAGCAAACGCTAGCAAATTAGCAAGCCAGGAACAGAAAATCTAGTTTGGAAATTAAAAAGTGACAAAAGTTGAAGACTAATATTGTCTCTCTCTCACACACAAACACTTTCACTTATTAAGTCCACAGCTCTCCCTTAACACAGCAGTCCAGGGAGAAGAGAAATTTTCACTGAACAACCCGATGGCCGGCTCGACACCCCGAGTAGCGATAGCGACGCCCTGAGGGCAGCAATTGACCGAGCACTAAAGTATATGGGAAGGGAATTTTCTTGCCCGAAAGGGCTTTTTAAAATATTTGTTGCCTGTAAAGACTAAAGCAATGCCATGTTAAGATTTTGAAATAAGTGGATAATGTAGTCTGCAGCCAAGTCAGAAAGAGCTGCAGGCAGAAACTATTGACTGGTTTGTCAGACCTACAAAACATGTAAAACTTGATGAGTTAGTTCAACTCAAACAGTTTGAGGAAATAAATTATCTGAATTAATTGATGTTTATAAACTGAAACATATATTCATTACGGAGCCTATCCCGGGTTTCTTTCGGTGCAAGGCAGGGACCAGCCCTGGATACACCGCAGGGCACACACACTTACACAATCACACTCACATTCACACCTTAAGAGTCGCTAGTGAACCTATAGTTCATGCTGTCGGACTGTGGGAGGAAACCGGAGCACCCGGAAGAAAACTCACATGAGCACAAGGAGAGCATGCGAACTCCACACAGAAAGGTCCTACGGCTGACCCGGGGATCGAACCCAACGCTAACAACTGTGCTAAACTGAAACAATTTAAGCATAAAAATGTGTTAGAATTGACAAATTAATTTTCATTTGAAAGTAATTTCATTCTTTATTCACTGTTCAGGTAACATATTATAAGAGTAACATTATATGAACAAAAAATATATATTTATAAAAGTATTTTGCATTTTTAAATGTATTTGCAGTGCAACTAAATTGCATTACATCACATCTAGTTAAAATTATGCAAAAATGGAAATACATTCCAAACTATTAAGGAAACTTGATAAAAATCAATTTTGAGTTGGGTTAGTGATGACAATTTTTCTGAAGTTTTAAGTAATGTCAATGATGCCATTACGATATGATGTTAGGTTTGAGTGTTTTAAAGATCACAGTTAGGACAATATATAGACGACACACATCACATTTTTCTTATTATTTTCTTTTTTCCTGTGTTCTTCATGTGACAAGCCTTTTTTTTTTTAAAAGAAATCTCTAGTTGTTTTTCTCGAGATCACGACTTATTTCCGTCAATAATATAGCAACTGGTTTACAAGGGTCATATGCAGCTCATAGTAGCAGGGTGGACCCTGTAATTAACAATAAATATTTAAAAATCTCTCTCTTCCCCATGGGTGGGCCACGTGTGATTGGGCCCCCGTTATGCCAGGCCTGCAGTTTAGTGTCTTTGCAATACACCATCACCACAGTCTGAGTGTCAATGGACCGTCATCGGTGCAGAACAATTATCACATCAGTGTCCATCACTTACAGAAATTGAAAAATATAATCATGATCTTCAGAAAACTTTATGACAAGGTCACTAGAAAAATAAGTTCTTAAAAATGATGCTGACGCCTGCCATCTATCGACAGTCATGGGTTTTTTCTCCTAAAATAAATAACAGCAAGCAAGTAAACAACACGGGCCCTGGGTTGTTGAGGTGGAGACGAGGTCGGTCATTTGCCTGTTAAGCTCACAGCAGCATCCTTCCTCTCACAGTCAGACCAATAAGGTGTTTTCTTGGATTTTTTTTTTAGGGAATGGATGTCTGGAGCTGCAGGACGCGCCGTATGTCCCAACTCCGGTCACCCCAGTGAGAAAAATCTCCAGAACAATCTGCACTTCAATTCTCTCCTACTGAGTCACACTCGCAGCATGAGGAAGACTCTGAGACCCTTCGTCCCTTTTCGCCGCTTGCCAGTTTTTGTTTTTCCGGCTCCTGTAATGTGTTTACATTTTTTAAAAAGCTGCCAGCATCCGCCGCCACCCAAAAAAGAGAGATAGAAACCAGCTGCAGCATTTTAGTAGAAGGTAATATTCATCTATTTGAAGCTTTTATCATTTAGCGCAGTCTGGCATAGAGTGAACACTATCAAAGTAAATCAATAAATAATTTAACTCCCAGTTGTCAGTCAAAAAGATCTCATTAACCGATTGTCAAAAACTGATTTTTAGAAATTAAAATTGACATTAAGCATCAAAAGGCAAAAAAGTCTAATAAGAGACAGTTAATGACATCTAACAACAGTGTATTTTGTTCAATAAAAATATATCAATTGGTAATCTCATAACTTTATTGTTATTATTAGTAGTAGTAGTAGTAGTAGTAGTAGTACTAATAACCAACAGTTAAATTAGATTGCTACTCTTGTTCAATTTTCAATTCATTTGGTCGTTAATGAATTCTAGAATTTGGGTTTTGAGTATTTATTTCAATCTGGAAAAGAATTGACAGTGTATTGGCAATCATCAAAATCCTCAAGAGCTTATGAATGTATGAAAAAGCCTTTAGTAATGAGTAGAGAATTGAGAATCTTTTGTTTTTTCCCTGTATAATGATATAGACCTATACTGTACGTTCTCCTATAGTTCTTCTCATCACTTATCTGTTTTTCATTATATTTCCACCATTTTCTGACTATATTTCCCATGACACCCCTGTCTGCCAATCTGCACTGACCTATTGTATCATCCAATGCCAAACACAACAATGTTGCCAAGATCTTGCATTTTAGTCTCCATTAACTGAGTGTTGGGCTCCTCTTGGATGAATCCTTTCTCTGTAGGCTGAAGGACTGTTGCCAGGAAGTAATCTTGCATGCCTGGACTTACTGTATCTGAGGTCAGGGATGTTCTGTACAAGTCTGAGGAGAAGATTCCAATGAATTTACGACATGAGGGATTTGGTTGGAGATTCGAGAAAATAAAGATTTTTGCCTGTAATGCAACTTTGACATTGTTGGCAGCAACTGACCAACATGTGGAATACAAAGATTTATTAGCACAACCATAATATCATAGGTCATAATCGAAGGATGTGTGGCCAGTCTGTTTAGCATCCAACAAAATCTTTGTATAATTCCACACTGAAGGAATGATGGATTGTGTTGTTAAGCATCTTCAAACATGTATCAGAACCATGGACTTTTCTCTTCTCTTGGCTAGACACTTTAACAGCATTTTTACATAGCATAAATAGCACACTGTTAGCATTGAAGCCATCAAGTCGTCAATGGAAAATAACATTGTGTGGAACTTGAAGAGTTGGTATGAATACTGTAAGAATTTTTAGCAACATTCTCAAGCATTTATATTATAAAAATCATAAACAGCAACTGTAAGGCTGTCTCATATCAGTAGTGGGTGAACTTCTTAAATGAAGTTGAAACGCTTGAAGCCCAAAATAAAATATATTGTAAAATACAGCGACAGCTAAATGAAGTCATAAATATACAGTTTACTTTTTTCTTCTAATTAGGAAGAAGTCAATTTCTATAAAATCATTAAGAGACCCATAAATTTTAACCTGGTGCCTTCCTGCAATGTCTGCCTTCCTACTATATCTGCATTCAAAGTATATGTGTGAAATAAAGGTCAGAACAGCCAGGTGGTTGTGTATAAATAAATCACTATTCTTACCTGACAGCTACGCATTTATTATAAGAAACCTTTTGAATCACTGATAACTTTCTAGATCCAGTTTTGTGTCAAATTCACAACCATCTTATTTGATAAATACAGCTTCTAGAAATGAATATAGGTACTTTTCCCCACAATTTCAACTGGTTAATCTCTGATTTCAAGGGACGTTTTGAGAAGTTTTTTTTAATCATGTTAATGGAATCCACAGATGGGAATAACGATATTACAAATAAATGCTGTTACTAACTGCTTTGTTTTGGGGGGTTTTCAGTAAGAGGCAATCTAATTAATTACTTTTTCCATTGTTACAACGCAGTTAGGGTTACCGAGAACAAAATGCCGTGTGTAAGTATAATGCCGGGCTAAGTATAATGAGCTATACTTAGCTCATTAAAGCAGTTTTCATCAGACCAGGCTCTCTCAAGTTTTTAATTCTTTTCTTTGGTGAGGGGAGGGGCGAAACAACCAAATAAGGGATGATGATTGGCTAAGGAAGAGTAAAATTTCATGGTGAGCCAATCAGAGGCAGAGTTTGGCTGATGTTGACACAGACGCACAGTCGCACACACAATCGACCAAGAGACACACATGGCGCAATGGCGAGACCAGAGAATTCAAAAGTAACGTTTTTCAAACTGGAAGTATAGACATTACTGTTCCCCTCACCAAGATAACAAGCAAGAATATATATGTGAAACGTAGATTATGTCCACGTGTTTCTCCACGTTGGTTGTAAACTATTCTAATCTCATGAAGCATCTCTGAACGTCACACACTTCCATTTAAGGAGGGGATCCACATTCACATTCACAATATTTACTTTCCCTGGGAACTAGTTACTTTCATAATGTTGTAACTCAGTTACTTTTTAGGAGAAGTAACTAGTAACTATAACTAACTACTTTTTTAAAGTAACGTGCCCAACACTGATGGTATCTACTGCAAATATTTAAGAGACATTAGCGATTTATGAAGGCTGGCAGAAGAATGATCTAGTTTTATTAGAATGGGAGAGTGACTGTGTAATTATATACCAAAGTGTTGTGAAAACACTGATGAACATTGAGAATAAATTCATTATTAATATCTGTATTGCTGAGCAGTCAGTAGTTTGACCTCTAAGATATCTTTTACTTTATCAATGTTGAAGTTTTATAAAGAACTTCATGACTCCTATACTAAATATTTAATTAGTCTGATGTCTATTTCACAAAAGCCTTCACAAAATAGTACAAATTCATCAAGAATATTATAATTATGTTATAATTTAAAGCACATCAAAAACACTATTTATTTACAGTTTTAAATGGAATGCAACTCATAAATTAAGCTATTGCATAAGAAGAGGCATTTGGGCGCCATATGCTGCTGTCACGATGAACTTGGCTGAATTATTGTTCACATTTACTGCTCATTTCCTCTCAGCACTCAAAAAGAGCATCCATTCATTGTTTGCCTTGATATAAACCTGATGGATTTTTCATAGAATGCTTTGGAGGCAGAGCGATAATGTTTCATCTTCGTCACACGACGTGGAAATGGGGAAACTCCTCTGCCAAACCAACCTGGGAACATCTGGCAGCATAATCATTTTTCAGGATGTCAGTAATGGTGGATGGAAACAGAATGTTATGAAATATTATGTGGGGTTCACCTCATGACCTGGTTTGTAATTCACCAGCGCAGACTGGTGCTGGGGGAAATGATATGAAAGACCTGCCTTGTGAGGTTATCAGGTTTGACAAAAAAATTGAGTTTGAAAATGATTTAATTTTGTTCATTAGGGCTCTTAATGCAAAGATACCAGACCAATGCGATATGAAAGTGAATCTTCTAGTTTGTGTCATTGCTCCATTTTCCATATTCTGCCTCAATGATTTTCTCAAGACATCACATTACATTACAGTAGAACCAACAAGATCTTTTTGTGTCTTTTTGTGTTTGGGGAGCACCCTCAAATCCAGAGATACACTTTGGTGTAGGTTCTCTGTCATCCTGGCAACCTTGAGTGCTTGAGTCAAAAGCAATATGATTTCTTTCAGGTTCTTGAAGACTGCTTACTTCTCATCTGAAAGGCTTCTTTGGTTCTTAGACCTTATGAGCAGTACTTAACCTCTAAGTGGGCTTGTCACCTTGGCAGTGGTCCTGAAAGTTGTTGACCCACCCACTGCCATTATGTGAGTTGTTAAGGTCACATAACCAAAAATAATTTTTCAGATTCCAACCCTGCCATCATTAAGGTCACATTTAAATTGCCTGGGAAGGGATCTCAAGGCTGTATTAATGGTGACTGATAGTTGGATGTCATAAGCTGCCACCTCAAGTCCAGTTGAACATGCTGAGTTTTTTGACCCTTCTAGAGTGCAAACCTGCACTTTTATGGTCACCAACCCTGAGTATTATTGACTCAGACCACTGTAGCAACAGCACACTGTGCATCAATAACAGTAAGGATGATGAAAACATTGTTGAATCAAGCTAAACTAAGAAAGCAAAAACAAGTGTGATGGACCCATGCCACAGCTCTGGAGGACACCCTGTTTTTTAACTTTATTATTAATAACTTTATAATCTTCTTCAGCACAGTTAAAGAGGTTTAGTTTGACCTTCTTTCGGATCAGGTTCTTGTCAGCTAGCAGAGGTAAAGGACACAAAACACAAAAAAAGTCCTTGTGTTAACAGGACACAAAACAACTTCACGAAAGTCAATAGACACAAGACAAAAGAGAGAGGCAGGCTAAAATCACAGTTTCACTGTTTTTTGGCATTCATGTGTGGACAGCAGAGAAAGAATTTCATTGTGCAAAGAAACAGGTTTTCTACTGTACATATGACAATAAACACTTTGATTGATTGATTGATTGATTGATTGATTGATTGATTGATTGATTGAGAATAGAGGAACACTACACGAGAACATGAACAAGAGAAGTGTCAGTGTGTAGTGACCGAACCGGGTACTGCCACAATGTTGTTGAATGCTTATCCAGTGGTGATCTTGACTTTTATAGGATGAAATTTAAAAACAGCCAAATCAAATGTATTTCCTGCCACAAAATTTAAAGTTGTTGATCATCTAAACATTCTGAAAAATACTATTATTCACATATTGCCATGTTCTTTTTTTGGAGTTGACTACTGAGTTTCATGTTATTTCCTTAATACAAAGGTTAGTTTGGGGCACATTTCTTATTCAGTAATAGTGTTTAAACAAATATGACACCTTTGGGTGTTTTTACGCAGCGCTCCCACAATAGTCCAATTCAGACATTTCCCCCGTTAGTAGTTGAAATATCAACACAAGGTTTGCAATACTGCATAAACACCACTGCAAAAAGCTCTGAGGCTGAGCCTTTGAACACATTTCAGTCCAAAACGTTCAAAGCAGGCAGTAAAAGGGCAGTCGCTATGGTAGCTCAACGCCGTGTCATCTCCCCAGGCGGTGAGGCTTTTAGTTTCTGCTTGAATTCTGATAGCAGCAAGTTGGAGGCGTGGTCTGCTTTCCCAAGATACACTTGTAGCACTGCATGATAGTCTCTTCTGATGGCTAGGTTTAACTGTGGTTGAACATGTTATGGTCTGGTCATGTTTGTAATGCTCTGGTGAATATTTTTGCGAAGACTGATCTGGTCCCAAAGGATGATAAACAAGGCATTTGAACTCAAATGTGTTTGTTTATCATGCTACAACATTTGTTAAGTTGGGGGGTGGGGTGGGGGGGGCGAAATTATTGCTTGCAAGAAAAAATGATTATAGAATCAGCACAAATCTTCTTCATCACCAACATGTACTTGGGGGTTGCTGTCTGCTAATTTGAGACCAGAAATATTTGTAGTGATGTGACTTCCAGTTTCTCTTTGCACTATTAAAACTGGAGCCACGTCGTCTCGTTTCTCTGTATACATATACAGTATACTGTACAGCAGAGGTGACATAAAATAAACTTTGACTTTGATTTGACTTTCACTTTAAAGAGAGCAAGTCAGACACAGAACCCAGAATGTATGTCTGCATAGCAGGGGTTTTAACTCGGAGGTCTGTGGCCCCCTGGTGGTCCATGGCAGCAATGCAGGTGGTGCATGACATGCAAAATAATGAACTTAATGCAAAAAAAAAAACAGGAAAAAAATCTCCCCCACACACATACACACAGTGGGCTGCTGACTGGCTTAGCCTGAGTGATGGTCCCTGGGACAAAACCAGTTGAAAACCCCTGTCATATATTCATATAGTTATATTGCCAATATGACATGGCATAATGCAGTTTAAATATGACTTGCTTCTTAATCAAAGGATTGCTACTTTAATCAAAAGTGTAGGGAAATATATTAACACTAACTATATTATTATTATAATGAAATTATCTAACATTACTCAATAATATCAGCATACCAAATTATCGTTCAGGTTCAAACCAATAATAAGTTTCCGACTTGCATTTGTGTGAAATGTCACATATTCCGATCCTCAGCAAATGCTCTCAGCTCCATAGCTCCAACTCTGCAGGGCAAGTGAACAAGTAAAATCACAACACGTCTTGGCCAAAATTAATGTAACTGTCAGCTTGCAGTGCTAAGCCTCTGTCAGAAGCTCAGCAAAAGAACGCACACAGACAACCTTATGGTAGTAAAAAAAATAAAATATAAAAATTTAAATCCTCTGGTTTATATAACTCGCAAGTGGAGCGAGAAGTGAAAAACAGTAAGTCGAAACCTGTCAAGGGCCGTGGAGGACAGTTGCTAAAAGGAGAGGACGAGTGACTGATATATGGGAATAAATGAAAGAAGAACTGCCTTTTAGAGCGGTTGTGATGGTGCATTAGTCAGGCCCACATCCCCCGAGAGAGTCTCACGGCTCGGGCTTCAAAGTGGCACTAGTGTAAGGCGGGATATGGGCACCATGCTTTGGAGCTTTGACACCACTCCTCTTCCACCTGTATAAGAAAAGGAAGGAGGTGGAAAATAGCATCAATAAAACAGAAAAAAGTTCCACATCAGAGCGTTCTGGGAGTCGAGTGAGGTCGCATTCGGCAGGACTATACCAAGTCTCAAAAGTCAGACACTTGGTTGCAAGGAATTTGAGTCAATAGGCAGGTGACTAAAGATTTGCTAATGCACCAGTTTAACTCAGATATCAGGTTTGCATTGTAAAAACTTGACTGAACTATGGGATCTATTCCCATGCAATTCTGATATCTTTACAAGAACTTCCCTCAAATGATCTGATCCCAAATAACAATAACCAAACCATCTGAGCCCAAACATAATGCTGACAAATGAAAAGTGCTTCTCATATTTTATGGATGTGGTGATGATGTCATTTTGGACAAAGCAAGCAATGCACTTCAATGTGTTTATTATATTAACCCAATTGTATTGTATTTTGTCGCATTTTATTTTTTTACGTTAACAACACTTAGCAGACATTTATGTCCCTGGAGTGATTTTGTCACGGTCCCCCGGATTTTGGCTGTACCGTGCCCCTGTGAACCCGACTAAGTATCTGTTCTTTGTTTCTCTTGTTTGCTGGGTTCACTTTCGGTGTTTCTGTGGTGTTTACTCCTCGTGTCTCCTTGGTTAGCCTTAGCTTTCCCTGTTAGCTTGCTCCTCACTTCTGGGTTCTGTGTCTGCACTTCGTGCCCTCTTGAGTAGTTCACTATCTGGTTGGAGTGCACTCACTTCCGGGTATGTTGTTTGCAGTATGTGTAGGTCAGTGTCTGTGTAGAACACCCCCGCACTTATTACTGCTTTCACCTGTGTCTCATTTTGCCTTGAGTTTTGGATTGGTGCAAGCACTGGTTTGTTGAGTTATGTGGCCTTATTTAAGCCAGTTTTGCCCCGTGTTTCCCCGAGTCTGTATCCCTTATGACAAATTGTGGTTGTGGTTTTAGTTCTTGTCTGGTTGCTACCCTTTCTCAGCTCTGCTCTTCCCCCTAGATTTTTGGATTACCTTTCGTTTTGGTTATGTGCTCACGTGCTCACCCTTGTCTCTTGTGTTTTTTTCCCCAGGCTCGTGTCTCCCAGTGAACCCCCGTCCGATCAGGCTGCCATTGGCTTTCAAAGTCTGGATCGTCTCAGTTGTCCCTCGTGGGTCTTGGAGCAGAAGGACTTTGCTCTGTCTGGCTCCCCACGGATGGTTCCTCAGTTCCCCTAAGCCTGAGTACTGGGAGCACGAGCCCCGTCTTTCAGTTGTTACTTTGTTCCTGTTTTTCCCTGTGCCATTTTGCTCTGCCTTTTGTGCCTTTTTTACCCCTATTTTTACCATCTTTGTGTTCACCTGCCCATTTCCCTCAATAAACCCTTTTTTATGCCTGCAACAGTGTCCTCACCTCCTTCCAACTATGCCCGCACCATGACAGATTTGAGAAAATGATATATTCATTGTTTTCTAGTTTTATCCTTCTGTATCTGTGTGACTGCCAGATTGGGTCACATTTATTCTTTATTTGTTTTCAGCATGCAGACGTTCCCATTGGTGTACCACACTAAATTTTAATTGCACATTTTGTAACATTTTGTTTGTACAGATATAATGTAATCAGAATAGAATTCATATGTTTTTGTGCTTATAAATATCAATATATTTCTATTACTTTATTTTAAAAGTATGTCTTGCTGCGGCCACAGTGGCAGTAGTGCTGGAGGTAGAATAGAGCTGAATTTGCAGCAGTAGGACACCAACATCACTTCTATCTAATAACATAGATGGGTATTTTAACATGAAGACAGAAATACCTTGTAATGTAACTATTATTTGTATACTATTCTACACACTTCTGCCAAACGCACATTAAGTCAATCCATGAAGAATGATTGCAGCTAACATGGGTAGTGCCCAGGGAACAGTGCGTGGGGATGGTACATTGCTCATGAGTGTCTCAGTGATATCTTTACCAGTCCTGGAATTCGAACCGGCGAACTACTGATCAGGGGTGAACGCCCTAAACATTACACTACCAACAGCTAACGTGGTTCCTAAAAGACATTTACACTATAAACAATAACAACACGTGCATAATATGGGATAACTCAAGGATATTATAGGAGGGTTGTACGAATGAAAATAGAAACAGATTTAAGTTAAAAAGCACTGCAAGTTTCAAATATTAGACATTTATACTCTGGTGCTGTGTTTTGTTACTAAAGATGTTGTTCATGCCTGTCTTGTGAGTGTCTAGTAAAAACATGTGAATGTACAAATGTAAATACTTTATATATATATATATATATTGAACTGCTAATGTAAGTTGAGAAGGTGACAGCAAGAAGGGCCTGGGTTCGAGTTTGTGTGCCCACTTCGTGTTCTTGTGCGCTCTGGTTTCTTCCCACAGTCCAAAAGAATGCAGTTCTGGTTGATTGGTTAATCTAAATTGGTGCTATAACGTATAAATATGTGTGTTTGTGTGAGTGTTGCTCCCCAAGTGTGTGTTGGGCCTCTCATGGTGCCTGTAGTTTCCGGGTCCCTGAAAACCCCTGGATAGATTAAGTTCAGATAATGAATAAAACCAATAAAATGTTAGCTGAAAATGACCAAAATCCTCACTCCACTGTAGATCCTGATCACAGTTTGTTTGCGGTTGAAAAGTGGTTAAACTTAAATTAATATTCAACTGTAAAGTTATTCCTGTTCATAGTGAAGCCGCCTAACTCATAGGCATTCTAACGCTTATAATTTTTACCTACGATTTAAATGTAAGTAAAATATATGCATATGGAGTTGTACACTTGGCTAAAGTTCTGTGCCATTTTGTGCATTCCTTTAGTGAAACTCTGGATGTTGTTGATGTCGCAGAGTTGCGTCTCTGGGAGAGTTAGAGCCCTAATTAGGCATGAGAGCACGCTTGTTAATTTGATCTTTTGGTGGAGATTTGCTCTGGGGAGGGTTAGATCTGATTAATGCTTTTAACTGCTTGAGCCTACAAGCGAGAGTCATTAGCCATATTTCATTCTCCCTGCCAAATAAATTAGACATGATTATAATGGCCAAAGTTTTATATAGGTTTTAATCTGCAAGTAATGAGAAAGTGAAGTGAGGAGCAGGAGAATTGCAGTAAAGCAAAGGGAGTTAATTGAGATGTTCAGTGACCCTAAATCCAAACTCACAAGGTCAGCTGAAAATATATGTGGAGAACAAATGACAGGAGAGTTTGACCTTCATTGCATTTAGATCCATCTTCTGTAATAAGTGTTCTTAATAAAAATGTCTTCAAATGAGATTTTGCCCTTTGAATATATAAAGTGAAAGGGCAGTTGGTGGAGCAAACAGTTGGGAGTTTGCTGCAGAAGGTCGCTGGTTCAAATCCCAGACCAGAAAAGCTACCACTGAGGTACTCACAGGCATCCCAACCTGCAAACTCATTTCAGAGGTCCCCAACCCCTAATACCCCCAACCCCTACCCCCCCACCCCCACCCCCCCCAAACCTAACACGCCCGCACTGAAATCTGATTGGCTTATTTTACTAAGTAAACCAATCTGGATGCCCTTTGTCTAGCACGGGCTACATGAACAGGCACACACGCAGTGATCCACACATATGCACGTTCTCACTCTCTCTCATTCCGTCATGTGCGCGCTTCTCTCAATATATATATGGATATAATCTTTTACATGACCATCCATCCATCCATTATCCAAACCGCTTAATCCCAACCAGGATTGCGAGGACTTTTACATGACAATCATGATATTTTATTAATTTAAATATATTTTAAGTGGTTTATTTACAAATTCTACTCCTACCTCAACTAAAAATGAGGTAAATGTGAAAATTTAAAATTCAAAATTTGAAATCTGATTTCTTTCTTCAGTTTCATGGATGATTTTATTCAACTTACATGAACTGATACTGTTTAACGTCAGGAAAATCAAATCAACACATTTAATGCTGCTGCTAATGAAAAAATGTTTAGCATTCTTTGGAAACCATGATAAAATTAACCAATATTTTATGCTAAATCACGAATTAATAGTATATTTATATTTTTAAATCTCACCTAAAATAATCTGAAATTTAAAAACATTTTCAAAAACTTTCATTAAGATATTGACATAAAATACTTGAACCACCTACCCCATTCTGACAAGTAATTCTTTAACTTTTTGTTACATTCATACATTTTGGCCTCATGAAAATTCTACAGTAACTCTTATTAAGACTGTGTGATATTAGCAAAAATGTGAGCTGGAGCACAGACAGCTCCTGAAGCAGTCTGAGCTCGTCTCGCAGCTCGTCCCCTTATTCTCCAGCATGTTGTTAATAATGTGGCTGTATCTGCTTCTCCTCCCCAGAGGCCTTGGCTCTCCGTGTTCCCATCTCCGCTCCGGGCTGCTCTTACTCCTGGGGTGCGTCTTTTCTCAAATCTGGAGGAACAGCTGGGAGTCGGGGGACGAGTCCTGAGATAACGACGCCTCAATTTCTCCGTCTGTCTCTGCGGCTCTGTGGGAAATCCTTTGACCCGGAGTCCGTTTGACTACAGCCGTGTTCTCCTGAGCTGCTTTAATTACTGTGAGATATGACAGCGTAACAAGCCACATCCAGCCTTTAATGAGACTCTGTAAACTCCACGTCGACTAAAACACACGTACACGACACTGACATTTAACAGGACGAAGTATTGTCTTGTTAAGATTTCAGGACAGTGGGTGTTTGTTATTTGCATGTTATCGTCCATGTCAGGATGGGACAATAGGTCAGCTCATTAAAAAGGCTCAATCTTAAGTGCACAAGTAAGAGCAGAGTTGTAATGGTCAACAGTACACATTGCAAGGTTTAAGAGTCAAAATCTGCTATATTTATGAGGAACACAAGCATTAACTAAATTTCCAACACATTTGAATTGGTGTTTGGATTGTTATTTATGCAAAATAATTTAGCATTTAACATCTTGAATTTAGGGAATTTATGTCGGAACGATGATGAGGCTATTTTTAAGAAAATTCTAATATTAAAAACTTGAGTTTATAAGAAGTGAGGATATAAAAATAGTCCGAGTCCATGTAGTCCCAAAGAGGTCTAGCTAGTTCAAGATGATGAGGTCTCCATGGAGTCCAGGTGAGGGTTCAGCTGGTGAAGCGTCAGCTTCTGATCAACTCAGGGTCAGCTTAGCAAAAAGAAGGAAAACTAAATGTAAAATGTAGAAATGTTGGAACTTTAAAATATATGTAGTAAATATGCTTATTTGTAATTTAGACATCACAGAAAAAGGAATGACACACTCTTACAGAAGACAAATGAACTCATATTTTTATTATATACAGTACTGTGCAAAAGTTTTAGGCAGTTGTGAAAAAATGCTGTAAACGAAGAATGCTTTCAGAAATATAAATAATGATTGTTTATTTTTATCAATTTACAAAATGCAACGTGAGCGAACAAAAGAAAAATCTAAATCAAATCAATATTTGGTGTTACTACCTTTTGCCTTCAAACCAGCATCAATTCTTATAGGTACACTTGCACAAAGTCAGGGATTTTGTAGGATTATAGTCATTATATTAATTTGTGGTCATTATATTATTTTGTAGGATTATAGGATTATACATCTGTGGTTAGTTCTCCAAGATGTTTGGAACAAGCTACCAGCCGAGTTCCTTCAAAAACTGTGTGCAAGTGAACCTAGAAGAACTGATGCTGTTTTGAAGGCAAAGGGTGGTCACACCAAATATTGATTTGATTTAGATTTCTCTTTTGTTCATTCACTGCATTTTGTTGATTGATGAAAATAAATGATTAACACTTCCATTTTGAAAGCATTCTTTGTTGACAGCATTTTTTCACACCTGCCTAAAACAGTACTGTAGTTGTTCATTCAATAACCTCCCTATGGAAGCCCATTTCCGCCACTAAAAGAAAAAAATCAGAACGAAAAAAGTTGAAATTATGAGATAAAAAGTCGAAATTACAAAATTAAAAGTCGCAATTACGAGATTAAAAGTCATAATTATGAGATAAATAGTTGAAATTATGAGAAAGGAAGTGCGCATGCGCGCCAGTGATGCTAAACTTGCCGATGTCACTTGCAGAGGCAACTTGTGAATCTACATGTAAATGCAGTATTTCATTTGTTGTGAAGCCACGTTTAACATAGTCCTCGATGTATTTACAATTCATTTGAATCCGAAGTCAAGCCAAAAACGTCAAGTTTGCATGTGCAAGTGACAACGGCAGGTTTAGCACAACTGGCGCGCGTGCACACTTCCTTTCTCATAATTTTGACTTTTTATCACATAATTATGACTTTTTATCTCATAATTTCAACTTTTTATCTCATAATTAAAACTTTTTATCAAATAATTTCATGTTTTTTATCTCATAATTTCAACCTTTAATCTTGTAATTTCGATTTGTTTTCATTCGGATTTTTTTTTTGTACTGGCGGAAATGGGCTTCCATACCTCCCCCTGCCTAACAACGGAAAAAATCAGTAAAAATACATCAAAATTCTAACGTTTAAAAACCTGTCGTGTACAGACCTTTTGACTGGTGGTGTATATGTTGAGAAAAACCTAGTGGCTGCAAACCTCTAGAGAGAACTTGGTAAAAATTAAAATGTGGAAATGTTGAAACACTTCAAAATTAATGTAGTAAATATGAATTACTTTCCTCCATCCCAGTTCCTCATCCCACATCATTCTCTCCCGTCTCTTTTCTCCAGTTATTTACAGCATGGGACAGTGAATCGACTTGTTAAAAATCCACAATCTTTGGTGCAAAAGCAACAGCGACCAAAAATGAAATGCTATGTTTGAGAGGCAATATCTGCAGTCTTGATGAGTAACGCCGTGAGGCTACAAGCATTAACTGGAACATTTCCGTCATATTTGGAGACTACACTCTTTTGTCGTTCTTTCCGGCCGTTGAAACGATAGCAAAACCATCATTTTCTCAACTTGAAGTGCTTCTCGAGCTCACTGGGGCATTCTATTATGACAAGAGTTGGAGAGATTGAGAGAGGTGGGAGGCTGGAGAGAGAGAGAGGGAGAGAGTTCTTCATCATCTCATGAACAGCAGGTTACCAGGGCAAAAGTGTCTGTAAGCACAAGATTTCACGCTCAATCATCTCGATTGCATTTCCTTTTCTCCCCAGCTCTCGACCTCCACGGATCATTCCGGCTGCTGATTGGATTTTTTTTTTCCTCCAGTTTTGCAAAATAAAAGTTTTTTTATGGCAACGTACAGCCACAAACATGTTTACGAAGACAAGCGTTTGAGTGGAGACCTTTAGATTCTGGACTATTGCATATTAACAAAAGATAGAGATGGAGCTGGAGCTAAAATATTCTTTAGTGCAATACTGCAACATACTGTAAGATACTGAATCTCTGTTTACAGTGTTGTGCAGAAATCTTTCGGAACTCCTTATTTTTTTACTTTGTGCTTCCAAAGAGTCAAGATTTATTGTGCTTTTAAATGTATTCATTCATTCATTCATTCATTCATTCATTTTCCGAACCGCTGTAATCCCAACTGGGGTCGCAGGGGGGCCGGAGCCTATTCAGGCGCAAGGTGGGGACCAGCCCTGGGCACGCACCAACACACCGCAGGGCACACACACTCACACAGTCACACCCACATTCACACCCTAAGGGCCAATTTAGAGTCGTCAATTAAGCTATAACGCATGCCTTTGGACTGTGGGAGGAAACCGGAGCACCCGGAGGAAACCCATGCGAACATGGGGAGAGCATGCAAACTCCACACAGAAAGACCCTACGACTGTCCCCGGGGTTCGAACCCTGGACGTTTTTAAATGTAGAAACCAGTATATCATGGAACAGTAGTTAAATGTAGTTTTGCACGTCACAATAAATCACTGGACCTCTTTCTTCATTTTAGGCAATTATTTGACTTTTGCAATACAGAATTTTAAAGTCTTTTAGAATAATTAAATACTTTGATTAATGCCCTCTGACGCTTTTCCTTACCCACTGTAATGGGTCTGTGCCATATTTTGAATGTGCGGTATTTATTTATTTATTTATTTATTATGATTTTATCTAAATTATCTCTAAATTATCTAACCATGCTCAGACACTTTGCGCAGGTGGTTACATAAAGAATGGTATAGGCTTGTATCAAGCTAGTATTTCATTAGATGGATTTTAATGCCCTACATTTCCTTTGACTGTGTTGTAAAAAATATCTATTTTTGTAATCATTTTCAACTAATTTTGAATCTGGGATTTTTCCAGGTGTCTAACTAAACGGTCCAGTTGGAAAACCTAAATATCAGCATGACCCACAAAACCAGCATGTGTGTACCTAGCAACGGGTATTCTTGTTGCCGAAGAAACGCCAAAGGCCCCGTTTGCAAATACGACGAGTATAGACACGCTCTCAAAGCCAAACACAGCGGGGCCCATCATCCGACATCACCACGCTCCACTCAAATCCAGGAGATCAATACTTCATTCAGGCCAGCGAGAGGAAAGAGATGTAGCTCTCATCTCAGGATGAAAGGCACGAGCGAGGCGAGGTTGAACCTCTTGACCTGCCAAATGCATCCAAAAGGATCCAGCTTCAATCTGATGGAGCAGAGACTCATGCTGGGCCTGAGATCAAAAAAACATGATTTAACAAGTGACAACATCTTGAATTTATAGGGAATTTAAATTTGGAATTAGAATTATGGGGTCATTTTTACCAACTTACTGTAACTTTTTGCCTGGATATTAGGGACGAGAGAAAGCATTTCAAAACCAAATACTGACGGTAGAAACTATTTCCAGGTTTTTTGTGCATGTAAAGTTCTATGCAAACTTAAATGCAGCATTTGCAAAGTTTCTACACTGCGTATTCCCTTTATTATACCTTGTGCAAATTCAGCACAGACTACTAAAGTATCATAATCATATTTTCCATAATCCTAAATATAAAATATGCAAAATATTTTTATTAAAACATTTCTTTTAATATTTAAAGTGAAGAGTATTTATTTATTTAAAGGGGAAAAAATATAAAAAGCAATTATTTATTTATTCTTACGCCTTCATAAATTTCACCATTGCTCATAAACTCTATATAGAGAGAGACAGTGATATAGAGGTCATTTTTAAATTTAATATGTAATTTTATATTAAAGTAATTAATTTAAGTAGGGAAATTATTCAGAAACATTTTCAGTCTCAGAATTTCTGCATAATTTTCTGTATTAATGTATAAGAAGAATACAAAAAACATCTGTCCCAGTTATGTCCACCACAGTCTCTCCTGTTTGAGAGTCACCCAGACTGTCGCACTCCTCCTCCTCCTTCTCCTCACAGTGGACTGATGGCTCTGTGACTCCGAACTCTAACTGGGCGGACATCTCTCTTTATCTGTCTCCAACAAGTCCTTCCCCAGCTGGACCGAGTGAAATGACACTAAAGGAGGAGGAGGAATAGGAAGAAGTTGTAGGTGCTGCTAAACCTTTCCCATGAGGAAGAACTGTCCTCCAGAGACTTGGGCTTTGAAGCCGAGCTCACCGATCCCACTGAATGTCAGCCATAATTGCATTCCAGATCCATCTCTCTCTCTCTCTCTGGCTCTCTCTCTGCACTCAACTCACTAGCCATAGAGAGACTTTGCTAGTGCTAATACAATATATATTAAAATATATATAAATGTGTTTATATAAAAATCAAAACAAAATTTACATTTGTTTTAAATTAGAGCCATTTTTGTGCTGTAACTAAACATGCACATTTGAATATCTGGATTTAATAACTATTTGTAACTGAATATTTCTTTAGCTTTTGCATTTGTGACAATGCAAGAATTAGTAACCTAACATAATTAATTTACATGGTTCAGGATAAAAGTGTAAGAACACACATAAGACAGCAGAAGTCTTGTACCTAGCACAACGTTACATCATGTAAAATTGTAACATTCAGGAATTCATCTTTTTGTTTTGCATAATTTTAAGTTTATAGTAAAGATATAAACATCAAAGAAAGGACTGCATTCATTTTTCTGATACGTGTCGAGTGTAAAACAACTTCAAGGTCTGAGGCTAGTGGGTCAGCACACTGCACTCACAACTACATAAACATAGATTTTTCTCTAGATTTTGACTGACAGGTGTTTCTGATATTGGCAGAAGTGGCATCTGCTTGGCGGAAGTGGCTTTTTGCAACACAGTGCACGCTAGGCAGCTGTGAGATGGAGTTGGAGGATGTCATTCATTCATTATCTGAACCGCTTAATCCCAACTGGGGTTGCGGCGGGGACTGGATTTTGTTCCGGGAATTTACGGGCGCAAGGGAGGGCAGGGAACAACCCTGGGCAGGTGCCAAAACACTGCACACTCACAAACAATATCACACTCACATTAACCCCTTAGGGGGCCAATTTAGAGTTGCCAATTAACCTATATTATATGCCTTTGGACTGTGGGGGGAAACCGGAGCACCCGGAGAAAACCACGCGAACATGGGGAGAGCATGCAAATTCCACACAAAAAGTTCAAACCCAGGACCTTCTCGCTGTGAGACGGCAGGGCTAACCACTGTGCCACCGCGTCGCCCGAGTTGGAGGATGTCCAAATTGGCAAAGGGGGAAAGCAAGAATCTGTGACCGTGACTTGGATTTTTCTCTGTAGCTTGTGGTGTATCCAACTACAATATTAAAACGGCAGCTTGGCTTTAGATGAACTACTTTTAATCATAAGTTGATATAAAATGATACTGTTTTATAAGTAGCTTTGTCAGTACAGGGTTACTCACTGGGGTCTGCAGTGAGATGAGCTGTTAGCTTCCATGAGTATATTTAGCTAAATCAACACGTTGCAGCCGAGGAGAAAAATATATACTGTATGCATTATGCAGTCAGAAGACTCAAATACCACATCTTCTAGCTCATTATTTATTTCTTTTTGACCGACTCTTTTGGGCATTAATGTTAAAGACTTTAATGAGGTGTTGCTGTAATCTGAAGCAATAAAAAGCAACAACAACTAACTTGTATTAGCACTGAATAAATTAAGAGAAATCACAGGCTTTGAGTCACATTTAAAAGATTATTTAAAGAGAAAAGCACTTGAAGTTTAAAGTGATGGAGATACAAGAGAATAGCGGGTATTCTAAACTGGAAGCATTTTAATGATAAGTGATGTTATTATTAAACGTATTATTATGTTTATAGTACTATCAAATATGTATATAATTAACAATAAAACACATGAGGTGTCAGCTGTCAAGTTTCTTAATGTTGACTTAACCCTTTATTGCATTGTATCCTCTTGATTATACTGTAAATCAGAAGACATTTTTTTGTGTCTGGCTTATTAATACACGTTGATTTATTCCAGTAGTATTGTTTGCTAAGTTTCCGAGACCGAGACAAAACCAAGAGCAGAGTGTGTAGAGACAGAGACAGGACCAAACTCTGAAGGGCCGAGAAATATTTTTTTCTGTATTTACTTTTCCCTATTGATTTCTCTTTAACATTATAAAATGGGAAAAAAAACTATTGAAAATGAGGAAATGCTAAAGTTTTAGACTAATTTTGGTCTATAAAATGAGCTGCTTTTGGCCTTTCTGGGAAGTACATTTTTTGTGCATGATGGCATTCCATATGAGAGTCGCAAACGCTTAACATGTGAGTTTACATAACGAATAATGTAATAAATGTGTAATAAATTAATGTAATAAATGCAAACAAACCCTTGTTTGAATAAAAAACCTGTTCAACAACCATGCTTTTGGCACAAGTGTCCATTTTTACCCGTGTAAAACCCCCCACAAAAATCAACTTGCACTCACCCTAAATGAGTTTGCGTCATGCTTGCTAAGACAGCGCCCATACACTAAAAAATTAAAGTACAGATGCATTTCTGCAAGTAAACGTCAATGTGATTGCTCATGTTTTGTAGCTGTGACATGAAAACTGGCCGAGTAGAAAGACTTTGATTAAAATGCATTGAAGTGAATAGGGAAAGAACGAGGGATGATAACAGCAAGAAAAAGACGAGTGCACGTTGAAACAGATTGAGGTGTGTGTTCAGTGAGATGGTCTGAGGTGGCATAAGAACCGTGTTGACTGTCTTGTGAAGACGGATGAAATAAAGCTCTAGATTCTTGAATCCCATGTATTTATTCTTAATGGGAGAAAATGAATGGGTTCCTATGGGGAAAATAACGACAAAAGAGAGGATGAAAAAGACGAGTGCGGATCATGACGGTTACAGTTATGCCAATGAGTTCTTGAACTTGATGACTTTGTGAAGAACGGCGCCCGTACATTAAAGCATTGAAATTTGAGCTCTATGTTAAAATTGAGGAAAAACGGACAGAACTCGCGAATGAGTGCACATACTAAAAATGTGTCTACAAGCACCGCTATAGGCAGCACGTTTTAGAGTTGGAACAAAGTTTCTAGCATAAAAGTTGTAGGAGGAGTAGGGATCAGAAAAAGAATGGAATATAAATTATGAATGCTATAAAAAAAAAAAAGCATAAGAAGAGGGGGAAATGGTTTTGTGAGTCATATTTAAGAAATTTCCAAATTTCAAACAAACAAATTTCAAGTCCAGCTCTGTAATGGCATTGTGGGTAATGGGGTGAGTATGGCTGGCATTGTGACTTGGCCGTAAATAAACAGCGAGCATGTGGTGCCCGGCGTCTGTCGCTCCGATTTAATTCCCCATTAAAGTAAGTGAGTGTGGGCGCTGAATGAATCGGGCCGCGATTCCGCCTCCCTCTCCCTCACCTCACAGTTAGGCAGTGGACTCATTAAATCTGTCAAATACTCCGCCGCGCCTGGCAGCCTTCCGTACGGCGCTTATGGCTTTAATGAATACCCCTGCCAACGTGTGATAAGCCCCTGATAGAGCTAGGTGTTTGGTGGGGTCAGAGTCAGGGGGAGAAAATAATTATATATTAGCCTCATTATAGTGATACCGACTCGGTCGGAATTGGAAAAAAGAGGCGAAATTATAGCTCGCTAATGGCAGGGAGTAAAATACAGGAGGTAGTAATAATAGAAAAACATTTCAATTACAGTGGGACATGATTAAAATCAATTTAAGTATTTTCTTCATTCTGTAAGTTTTCATTTAGCGCCGCGACGATCTACATCTCGATGTTAATGGTTGCACTTTGTTAGGCGTCAGCTGGAAAATAATATAACTTTAAATCCACCGCAATGAGGCTGAGTCATGTTAGTAAATGCACATGTAAACAGGTTGTAAGCTGCTGATTCACTCTAAAAGGTAAAATATTTAATTTTGTTTTTATTATGAAGTCAGAAAAGAAATGAATAATTTATTTAATTAAACATCTTTACAACTGATGTAACAGTAGCAATGGTTATTGAGATGAACATCAAAGTAAAAGGAGAAGAATTCTCATTGCTCCCTGATTTGAGACAGTTATTAAAGATGAGTAGAAATTTTTGTCCCTGCAAATTATAGTAACAAATAAACGAAATCTACTAATAAGCCTAATATTTATACAAAATATATAGGGGATTGTATTTAACTAGTTTGAGATGGCACAGGCATCAGCACATTTTCAAATTAATATATAAATTGACATTAAATTAATAAATTTTTCTATGTTTGTTACACAGGTACAAAAAAGGAAAATCAGGAAAAAATTTGGAATTTCGGTGGGACTACCAAGAGAATTAAAGAAGTCAAATTGCATTTAAAGGTCCCAGATTATATATTTTTTCAACAAGTTAAAATACCTCCACTAAACATGTCTTTGAAGTAGTTTGCTGTAAATACCTCTCAGATTACCGCCGGTAGACTTCTTCATCGCAATTCCTGCACTAGTGCTTGCAAGAGAACATGGTGGATCAGGAAGCACTAGCAGTTCTACCTGGTGGGCGGAGCATCTCAGATAGGAGGGTGGAGTTATTCAAATGTCCCTTAATGTGATGTAGAAGTAGGGGAGGAATCTAAACGGCTCGTTTAAGTGCATTAAAACTAACACAACTGACCATTTTTATAAAACTTACATTGTATTTATTAGAGACAGTACAGAGTCAAATGGACGTCCAAAGAACAGAAAAAGAGAATTTTTACAAACAAACTGACAAAGATGGTAAAAATCAGTCAACTCAAGTGTGAGAACTAAATGGAAATTTTGCTAAAAGATCTCGCCATAGCACCTCAACCAGCTATTCTGTGAAACAACAACAGCATCGTTGGTGCTCATTAAAAAGTTTTCTGACTTTTGACCTCCAGCACGGTAAAATAAAAACATTTGTATTGAACAAATTGAATATTCTGGGCGTTCTTGCAGGAATAAGCCTAGATACTAATTTAGGAAGAATCTCTGTCACGTTGATCAGACCTCAATGACCAGGTCATCCAGAGACTTCGCTAAAATCTTTTTAGGAACAATGCTAACGAAGCTAATGAAACCTTCCCAATTAAGCCTGTATTCTGGAACCACCATCCCCTTCCCTTATGCATTATTCTGAAGCAGAACCAATAACGACGTATTCTCTCATTGTTTACTGTGTGCTGCTAATGTTCCTCAGTGGACCGTTATGCACCATAACACAGCATGGTGGAGAAAATGTTGACTTTCATTGTGAGGACTCAAGAGGTCCAATTTTCTTCATCTCTTCTTCTTTGTTTTCACGGCCTATTAGGAGTGTACGCGTTTCTCTGCTTCTAAAAAAGGAACTTGCGGTCCCTGAGTCGGTGGGATGCGAGGTGAGAATATGCATTCTAATTACGCAAGACCCCTTAATAAACGTGGCCAGCTCAATAATTTCATGCAGCTTCCCATGCTCAAAACTGCAATCAGTGTGTTGTGTGTTTTTAAGATTTGTAGATGGAACTTAAGGGGGAAACTTACAGGCGTAAGGCGGGGACCAGCCCTCGGCAGACATCAACACATCGCAGGGCACACACACACAATCACACCCTCATTCATACCTTACGAGCCAATTTAGAGTCGCCAATTAACCTGCAGTGTATGCTTTTGGACTGTGGGAGGAAACCGGAGCACTCGGAGGAAATCCGTGGAGACAACATGGAGAGAGCGCGCAAACTCCACACAGAAAGACCTTACGGCCGACCCGGAGATCGAACCCACAACATTCCCGGAAAAATGTAAAGAAATGAAGACTCACGACTCTATACCAGGGTTCGCCAACCCGTCGACTGCGATCTTTGAGACGTTCACGTTAGATCCCGAATATAAAAGGTAAAAATTTATTAAACGTTATTAAACGATAAACGTTCAGTTTTACAAGCACCTCCCTCTCTTTTGGACCAGTTGCCGAATTTTCAGTGTTCTGTGTTAGCGACCAATGAGATAAGAGAAAAATGATTTTAATGGATAAATCAAAAGTGTTCTTGCTGCAGATATTAGTGATAGGGATTTCGGCTCTTTTAAGCGAGACATTTCTTATGGCTTGGCTCACATAAAAAGAGAAGGCTCTTTCAGCTCCCAAGTGATTTTTTTGTTGCTTAAATTAATTTATTAACCAAATTAATGTAAAATTATGTGTAAAAATAAATTACTAATTTAAGAAACATACTTTATATAAAATGTTTATTATTTATACATCTAATTATGCTCAACATGGAACAGAGTGGTAGAAAAAAATACATTTTTAATCACAAAAACAAATATTCAGTAGATCTCAAGGTCAGGGATCCTGGGCTTGAAAAAGTTGGTGACCACTGCTCTATACTCTGTATAGTATGTGGTCAACTCTTATAATCATTTCTGAATATAAATATAGATGAATGTATTTATACATTCATGAACTATTCAGATGATCATCCATTACCCAGTGCATTTTAATTAGAACCCTGTCATCCTTGTTTACTGCAGATTTTGGAATGAGCCATTTAGCCTGACATCGGTCTCCCTCTTTGCTCCTGCTCCTGCAAACCGACTCTGTTGGTACCTACGAGACGACGGAACAGGAAAAATATGGGGAAACACCAGACTATGAATATATAAATCCCTAAAAAGAGCTCAGACTGCCTTTTGGCTTCAGAAAATGACATTTTTTCTTCAAATGTTTTTACACCCATTTCTCAGGATGAAATAGGACCATTCTTCAGGCAGAACGGATCGTGAGTCATGCTGAGCTGCTATGGCTCTGTCTAATGAAAAGGCTCCTAACATGCAGGAGCAAAAATAATGTAAAGAAAAGAATATATATTACTATGGGCTCATTCATTCTGGCACAGTAATTAATAGAAGGTTACTAGAACATCTCCTTTAGTTTTTTTTTTTTTTGCCCATAATTTTGGCAAACGTTGGCCAATTTTTTCCTTCTTTGCTGTTTCTTTCAGAATTAGAAACAAAAGTCAGCAAATCATTACTCATAATGGTGTACTTGGTAATATCTTCACATTAAACCATTCTCCTGCGAGGCAGCAGTGCTAACTACTGCGCCACCGTGCCGCCCTCCTTCTTTTTCTTTGAACCCTTATGTGTCACTGGGTTTAAAATAAAAAAAAAAGTATAAATATGACTTAAATATATACAGCCATATTTAGAAACATGTCTGAATGTCATGCCCCCCCCGGACTTTGGCCATAACTGGCCCCTTTGACTTTAACTTGGCCAGCAGATGCCACTATTGTTTAGTTTGATGTGTTCCGTTTAGTCCTGTGTCTCCTGTCTGTCAAGTCTGTTGTCCCACCTTCCTATTGTGTCTGATTGGTTGATCATTGTGTATTAGTCCCCTCACCTGGTTCTTGTTTGTTTCAGTCCAGCCCCCTGTTTCTATTGGTTTTCACTTCATTGGTTAATCTTGATTGTTTTCTGTTTGTGTTCTGATTGGTTTTCCCTCTTCTGATTACCCCTGTTCGATTGTGTCTCTTTAGTATTTAAGTCAGGTTCCTTCTCCATTGTGTTTATCGGTCCACCCTCACACTACCCCCCGTGTCGGCGTGTTACGTGTGGTTTCCAAGTAAGAAGCGTTTGTTTTTGTTTGCGGCTCTCGTGCCGGTTTATGTTTGTGTTTTCAAATAAAATGCCTTACAACCAAGTTACCTCGCCTCCTGTCATGCCGACCGCCACTGTGACACTGAACAGAAACTAATAGAGATTTTTCTAGCATGCTGCCATCCAATATTTTGATATAGTTTCCATTTGAGGAGTTTTGGCACATCATAATTTAATCGAACCTCATAATAAAGTTTACATTCATGCCTTATATATCACCAACAGTTTGCCAGTTATATTGTGTTGATGTTATGAAGAGAAATTGACTTTATATTCATATACAAGTAAATCCTCAGTTTGAGCGCATTTGCCAGAAGGTGTTAAACTTTTATTCTTTTGTCTTTTATCACCACAATGCTAGAGGAGTCCAGCTGAGTCCATCTGTGACTTATGCTTTAATATAGTGGTAACCTTTTATGCAAACTCACACTTAATTCTAAGAAAGAATGCAATTGCTCTGAGAACAATTTCTTTGGATTTTATAAGCATGAATTTGCAGGAAAGTTCTAGCAGCACACATAGTCGTGCGTGACCTTAACCTTTAGCAACTTTTCACACAATATGACTTCTTTGAATTCCAAATTTGCATACATCTAATGGTTTCCTACATTTTTACATCCTTAACATTTATGTGTCCTATTTTTGTCCTTGTGTGAGTGTGGGGTTTTGTTGTTTTTTTTTTGCAGACACAGGCTTTGTGAATTCGGCCTGAAAGTAACACATTTCTGCATGCCATCTGACAGCCTGTTGTTTCATGAATATTAAGCAGTTTGAAATACCAACAGCATATTTGATAGAGCTCTTCCTAATCCACTCAGTTGTCAATCAGACCATGTGACATTTAGGCTTGGACTTTGGAGCGAGCTTTCCCGGCTAGATTGGATTCATTAGAATTCATAACTCTAAGCTCCGGCATTGCGTGACGATTGGCCATGATATCGCGTTATCAGCCGTGACGGTGCGAAACGAGGTCGCTAATGCAACAAGCCTAATAAACCAGACCCCCAATATGGCCAAGACAAGCTGATCTGATCCTGTGACATTTCACACTAGCATTTCAGATTCGCTCAGACCAAAGCAGCGTTTGTGAGTTCCAGGTGTAAAATTTTAGTGGCTGCTTTTTGTGGAGTTTGTTCGGAATAAAACAATAACCTTGTTAAGCCTATGGAAAGAGCAAAAATGTACCTTTAAGACGTTTTGTAGAAGATTGAAGTTGGAGTTTATTTTATCTGAAAATGTGCAATGTCCTTGTGTACATCTGGTTCACGTATCGTTCTTTATGTTCCTTTTTTCAAAGAGCAGGAAAACAACAGCAAATCCATATTGAGCGTGAAAACTATTCCAAAAAAATAGGAGTTTTACTGAAAACGGCATCAAAGGCTGAGTAATTATAACTTAATGATGATGAATGCAGGTCTGAGGGGCCCCTGTGAATTTTTGCCTATGACCCCAACAGATTGTAATTGTGTTAATCAGTGTAACTAAATGAACATATCGGATTTAATTTAACAATTGTTTAACAAGGCCTTCATGAGCTGGAAATATTATACTGGAAAATTGTTTTATTCTGAGAATTATTTCTTTATTTATATACAGTATTTTCACAAATTTTAGGTATTCAGTTAATTAAAAGCGTCTTCCTAGCTACATTATGCAGTGTCATTATTTTATGGGAAAATAAATATGATGACTAATCTTAATTTTACTTAAGGATTATTCATCAAATTATAGACATTATTAACCTATTTCAACTAATGCCTATAAATATGATGAATATTCTTAATAATAATATTTTTCTTTACTATAATAATTTTAATGACTATAATATTTAAAATGTTTGATAATATTTCCAAACCCTTTTTATTAATTATTTGGTTTGTTTTTACAAAAAATTGCCTTAAAATTTGAGTAGAAAAATAACAGTTTGTATATTTGCGTATTTCCAGATATTACCCATGCTGCAGTCTAATGTTTACTGCAATTTTTGATCGTAAATTTTCTACAACACTATTTAATGACCTAATCTCTCACTCATTCTCCCTCTCATCTGCTCTTTGTCTCTCTCACACCCAGATGACAGGTTACGTCTTTCACCGAAAATCTAATAATTGCAGCACAAAAAGCATGTGTGTGTGGCATCTGATGGCTTAATTTCAGCAAATTGCATCAATGACTCACATAACAGTACAGAGACTATGTGACATTAGCTTCCACGCATTCGACCGCCAGATGTGTGTGATTTTGGAGGCATGAGAGCATGGCTTAAATAGCTGCATTCCTAAATGGCTTCAATTACCTCTATTTAGGAGTAATGCATGACTATCTCTGGGTGGAAACACAGCTCTTTCTGTGTTCACTGGTTGTACAGTGGCCCAGTCTTCTTCATTTCATTATGCAAACACATTTGTGTGTAATGTTGGGGTCGACCAATATATTTTTGGACAGGACCAATACAGAACATACGCAATTTTAAACAAGATTACTTGTTTAAAAGTTTACAATCTCATAAATAAGAATAACACAAAACTGTTTACTACAATGTAACTTCAATTGTGTGTTTATTACATTATAATTAAGATATAATTACAACATATGCTTATTAGAATGTAAAAAGTTAAAAAGTAATGTAGCCACAAAATGTTTGAGAACATAATTACCATGTAGTTACAAAATGTGTATTACAATGTACGTACAATGTAAAAACAAAATGTAACCACAATGCAATTACACAATGTACAATGTAATTAAAATGTCATAAAATGTTTATTACTATGTATCTACAATATAATAGAAAATGTTATTGGAAAAAAACATTTCTAATTACACTAAAATTACAATGTAATTACAAATACAATTACAATTCCAATTGCAAATTTAACTATAATGTAATTGAAGGTTTAATTACAAATTAATAGGTACTGTAGTTCCAATTGCAAAGTGCAGTTGAAATTGCAATTGTTTTTCTAATTACAATTTAATAAGAGTAATTGCAAATAAATTAAATTATGATTACAAATTTAATTGCAATGTAATTGGAAATGTAAATGATGGTCTAATTACAAATTCAATTAAAATGTTAATACTAATGGGATTGAAAATATAACTTCAATTGCAATTACAATTTATTTGAAATTGTTTTTGAAATTCCAAACAGAATGTTAAAACAAGGTGTTTATTACAATGTAAATAAAAAATAATTATAATTATATAAAATATTTATTACAATGTTGTAACAAAATATTTACTATAATGTAATTACAAAATGCTAATAACAATACTTTCTTACAATGTTTTAACAAAGTGTTTTCTTTATCCACTCTACAACTTGTTAAAATCCGATAATGGTTTTGGTCATATTTATGTAAGAAAAATTCTAAAGTTTTTAAGCTCCACTCTACATGCCTGATGGAGTAAATAAGAACAGCGAGATGTGAGTTTGTTTGTCTTACTTTACAGAATATATTATAAAATGTGAATTGACTGAATTGTTACAGCCCTAGCATTCGGCTGACACAGTCTGGGCAGGAGTAATGCTTAATGCATTCACATTCTGAAGCAAAGTAGGAAGAATGAATCTGCCTGCAATATTTTAGCTAAAAACATATTCAACAACAAGTAGAAAACGAGGACCAGTAATTGCAGCCTGGGCCTGGTGGGACAGATTTGTCGAAATTATCATGTAAACAGAGCAAAAGAGAAAGCAATCACTCTTCTCTGCTCTCTCAGATGGATGTTTTTTTTTTTGGTAAATCAGCTCAAATATAAAATTATGATAGTTTATGTTTGTAGCCAGAGGGGGAAGCTTATTACAAGCTGATTCGTGGGAAATCTAATGAAATTTCCACCTCCCACAAAGCGCTATCTCCTACACAAATCTTAGTTGAGCTCCAGTCGCCAAGTTTTCAGGTTCAAAGCGTTGCCACAAGCTTGGGGGAGTGTTGAGAAAGCGAAAGCAGCCACACGTGGCCGTCAGTCAGATGCCTGGTAGTCATTTGACAGGTGGGGCGTTTATCATTCTCGTCCAAACACCACCAAATGTGCGGCCAGTGAGGCGAAAGATATGGTGGCAGGCTTCATCTGAGTGAAAGTGTACAATTTTTTCCTTTTTTTTTACCCCGCGTCTCGGAGCAGTGACCCGGTGCTCGGAAGGGTGTTCCAGACACAGATACCACACGGTGCCGAAACAGAGAGGCGCTGAGTGACTGCATAAATATCACAAGACAGCTATATGCAACCAAAGTTCAACTCGTCATAAATCACAATTTCCCAACAGAGGTCAAGCGTAAAAATATATTTCTGTCAAATAACATATTGCCAGCTTTTATGAGCACTGGTGTGTGAATGCAGGGCAGGGGAAAGAGTAACCAGGTTACCTCAGTTTGGCGTCCATCTTTGCAAAATGAAGGCTCTTGTTCTAGGTCATGTGTGTTTGCCGAATACTAGAACCTAAGAAAAATAACAGGATAATAGAGAAATACAAATAAATACAAAGAACTTAGCAGGTGGAAATGTGCTGAAGTTAAAGAATTAATATGTAGACAGAACCACATTTCTGTTTTTAGGATTTATGTTTTGTCTGTTTATCTATTTGAAAGATTAAATCTTCTATTTAAAGAGTAATCTTCTCAGGTAAAACAAGTTTTCCACTTGTCAATATTAAGGTGAGTCTTTATTACATTTACTGTGCAAAAGTCTTGAGTCACACCTCATTTTTTATATTTTGTGTTTTTAAGCATGAAGAAGAGTATATACAGTACATCTATTTTTGCACATATTGCAATAAATCAATGTACCTATTGTCTCATTTTTTAAGCTAAATATTAGAAATTGAAAAGTGGCTCAGCACTATATGACTTTTGTACAGTACTGTAAAATCTAATTAAATACTGCATTATTTCAGGTGACATTTGAGTAATTGTGTCTGAAGAATAAATGAATATTCTTTCTAAAAAGTGCAAAAAAAAAAAAAACTCAAATGAAAAATTTAAGATGTTCTACTTCCTTAACCTCTTCTTGTGCATTGTCGTAAGCTCTACACAGCATTAACTAATGCCAAATTATGCTTTTACAGTCTATCTAATGGCAGAGCATCTCGGGTCTTTAGCTTTGATTAAAAGCAAATGACAATCTGATGGTCCACTGTATGGTCCATTTGAAGCATTATGAACCCTGCAAAATATATGAGAATGGGATGGCATGGCCAGATTGTGAGTGGGCATTACTTACAGACTCAGTGCAGCCATGGGCTTCGCAATTAATTAGAAAAAACAACCTAATTGGGCCACTTTTAATGCTGGTTCTGACCACAGGAATTCTGATTTTCTGGTGGTATGACATGAGAGTGGGTGAAAGACTTAAATTGGGCATTAATTAGGGGATTTTAATGACTAAAATAATAAAGGGATAGATGGTCTGTGACGACTAGACAGTCCAAAAACCAAAACACACAATGAATTCATCTAATACTTGTAAATAGTTTCCTTCACGGCCACTGTGCCACATAGAGCTGCCCAGTTTTGCAAACTTAGTTTACAATTTTGTCAATTTTACAATCTACAGGCATTTATGTATCAATGAAACGTTTCATTTAACATTTGTATAGAGAACTTTTAGAATTTACCCACTTCTCTATTATCCCATCTACTGCTTGCTTATTATCCTCACAGTCTGAACAATTATAAGCTCAAGCATACTGCATGTTGGCTTGTATACTTTTTTACTTCAATAAAATCAGAACAGGATGCATTTCTCAGCTCAATGTGACCAGAAACTTACATAGAAGCTCATAAATCTAAAAATATGTTAAGGCTAAAGGGGAAAAAAACTCTGCAGCCGTTTCCCTGCTGTTACTTTTAATCCTCATTTATTCATGATAAGATTCCAGGCACCTCCAGCCCTCAAATCAAATATGTTACGTAGCATCCCGAGAGGCGGAGGAGAGGAGGGATAAGGTGGCATTACGCACTTATATTGAAACAGAAGTGCTTGCACCATTGGTAATGCATTTACAAGCACGCTGACCTCAAGGCCTAAGGGAAATTAAAACCCAACTAATGTAGGACTATTTATAACCATTAAACAGGAAGTCCCTGGGCCACTTTCTTTAATAAGTAAAAGGCAAGTCTTGGACAAAATCTATTTGTAACACTCAATGACCAGAATAAGAGAACTCTAAAAGATCAGGCTTAATGAGGGTCAGGAAAATGATCAGCAAGCCTCGTACATAGCTTCAGTGCAGTGCACACCATCTACTGATTGGAATAGATTTGTGCTTTTCAACAGTGAAATAAAATAAAAAGTGGCCAAGTGGCCTCAGTGTCCAAGGGGAACACAGTGAGACAAATAGTAATTGAATTAAGCTTATTTTGACAAGCAGTAATTAGTTCAGCTCTACCTTTGGGATAGTTACTGTCAGTTAATGAGCCACTGAGCAAGGCATTTAGCTCCAGGATGCTGTAATCTGAAATTAGCTCTGTATATAATTTCTAATAAATATTGTAAATGATCAGATTATTGCACTAGACCCACCCACCAAATTGTAGTCATACATCCAAAAGCAGGACAAGGTTACTTCAGCAGTAATCTCAAAGCCCAGTCTTTGCCTATCGCGTTAAGATTTTCCAGCAAGACTCTCTTGTAATTGACTTTGGTTGTTATGACATTTTTCCGACTGACTGCCTCCCGGCTACATGCTCTTTCTCCGCGCCCTTCACACCCATTTTCCCCCATTCGACCTGTAATTAGATGCCATATTGTGATTCAAACGTTCACCCGACGACTGCTTCCCAACATTAGACAGACAAATGAGGACACGACCATCCTACATGCCGACTATCATTCAACTTCCTGTTTGAAGAATAGGCGTCCACAGTGAAACACAGAATTTTAATTACTTTCTCCAAGAGCGGGGGTCGGGGCAGCCAAAGCGTGCCGCTGATAATCCATCATTCTACCTCAGAGGGACCCGCCAATGATTTGGTCTAGCTTAATGTTGTTCCATTCAGGGACCTTCAGGAGAACAATTAGGGAGTTCTGCAAAAAAAAACACAAAATCTGTTTCTTTAATCCTCGATACGATTTGCGGTCCCTTCCTGAGAAGACGAGACAGCAACTGGGGGGAGTTGAAATGAAAGTGCTACAGAGGAGTGTTCAAGGAGACGAAATACAAGCTGGACTTAACAACTTAATAGCCTGTGCTGTGCTTCGACATATGTGAGTCTAGGAATTAAATCTCGCTTGACTGATGATTGAATTTTACAGGCCGGGCTTTCTGGGGGAGAGGAAGGAGAAAAAAAAAAAAGAAAGGGGACCGATTGTAATTACCTCGACGTCGGAGCAAGCCGAGTGTAAAGGAGCATTGGAAAAGAGAATGAAAATGAATAGCAGGGCAGTTTCTGCTACGTCTCTCTTTTCCCCTCCGTCCTGGAGCGTGATAAGAGGCAGAGAGAGCAGGGCGATAAAAAACGAGGAATAGAGGCTATGATCCATGCTGACCTGCATGACAGGGGGACACTCGCCCGACAATTTAACAACCTCCCCGCTGGGCTGAAATGGTAGCGAGAGAGAGGCCACAACTGAGGCAAATATTGAATGTGGCCGTTACGTGTGTGAACCTGTATCAATGCATTTGTAACGGTAAAGATTAAAAGTAAGATTTTTATGTGTTTTTTAATATGATATTTTACTTGGTTGCCCGTCAGATCAAGATAGGCCAGTGAAAAAGAGTATTGTGTACTCTGGAGTCTTTCTCAGCACCTCTTTTGATCATTGTGCTTAACCCCCGACTGAGAGGTTTCTCATAAAGAGGTCTCCACTCTCTTTGCATGGTGGCTTGGAGATAGACAATGTCCCACATAGTGAGCCTACTGCCATAAAATGGCTTGAAAAGAGTCATTAACACCCATTAAAAATGGCATCATTAACATTAACACAAAGATTTTGCCATTATGGCTGACTATGCTGGCTGATGTAGTCATTAGCTTTTGAGTGTTAAAACCTACCGTATAGGCACACTGTTTAAGTGCATAATTAGGGACTATAATAAGACCCCAGAACCCCAGTTGACCTGACATTGTCTAGACGGAAATGACTCTGGGATGGTGGCTATGTGATGAGCTAGTGGAGGATTCATTCCTAAATCTACAATAAGGTGTACCAACAAAGTTAGGTGTTTCTAATAAAGTGTAGAATTAAATGTGCAGACAAATGACCACAACATCAGACACATGATTAAAATGCCTGCCAAAAAAAAAAAAGAAATAACCAGTCCACGTACCTTACATCATAATTGCAATCTAAACCACATTAGCATACAGATGACTGCCCTGGTACTGGTGATGTAAAGTACCTGAGAGAGCAATTAAGGAGAGCTTATCTTCAATGAGATACAGCGCTGCAGAGGAATCAGACTTATGATAGATGTGCAATACAGATTCTAAATCAAAAAGATTCATTATTAAATGTCTTTTAATTATGGCACAGAAAGCAAAAAATTATATATACAAACGCTGTCTATACCTGCTAACTAACAGAGCTTAGGTGCAGAAAGTTTGCCTCCCAGTCAATTCTGTGGTGTCCCTCAGGGCTATGTGCTCAGTTCCTCTCCAGTTCTCCGCTTTCAGCCACAAATCTCACACACAACTCCTTGGTAGAACTTGGTAGAAGATTGGCCAAAAGAAGTTAAGCTACTTGGTTTCTTAATAGCAAGAATAGCAAGTGGCCAAAGTCATTGAGGACACACCACAGCACAGTACACAGTGCACCACAATGGCATGTGACCTCTCCAACTGACAGGGGCAGCACCTAGGGAGCACTGCTTGGGGGTGGTACCTTGGACACGAGTACCTCAGTGGTACCGGGATTTAAAGCAGTGACCTTCCAATCACAGGGCAAACTTCCTAATTATTACTGACCGACTGTGTCATCAGTGAAGCTTTGCTCTGGGCAGTTTTGGGAATAAAGCATTGAGAATTTTGAGAACTGACAAATACTGCCAAAGCTATGGGCAAAGGTACAGACTAAAGGTTTTTTGACTCACAGTATAGATCTGCATATAGTGATGTATTTACTGTGGAGCACATGTTCTTGCAAACAAATCAGATTTTGGGAGTAATTCTGCTTTCTAGGAACTGTTAGAACTCTTTATGGAGAGCTGCCAAACTGAACTCTTTTCTAATGAGTTTGCGGGGAGGTCATAGCGATGCTTCGTTTCAAAGGGATCTTTCTTTCTCACTCACACACACAACAAATTACCAAGCACAAGAACACATGCGGAGTTCTGAATGTCTCGTTGCATTTATTACGCTGAATATTTTCAGGGTCTTTTATTTTTAACTTGAGATCAGAGCAGCTCCAAATGAAACTGGCCCTTTGTTCTTCTGCTCCCTCAGATGCACATTTCTACTAAATCACAAAAATGCTGGAGCTAATAACGCAGAATTTCACTATAAATGGGCACCCATAAATGGAGGTGGTTCTGAACTAATGGTTAACGTACTGTGATCTGGGCAGATGCTGCAGGAGTTGCTCTGATGGGGCTCTTATTTTCTATACCAGACCAAGAGAGTCAAGATGTAGTGCGTAAACACACGCCTACACACGCCCCTTTTTAATGACTTTATTGCATGAAAATCTCATAAACTTGTAATAAATATATCACCACATTCTACCTACCTGCAAAACACTGCTTGATTGACTGAGGTGTTGTATTGGGTTTTCATTTAACGCAGTTTAACACCAACCTGCAGCCCAAATTGTAGATTATTTGTCATTGTGAACACACCACAGCACACAGTGCACCACAATGAAATGTTCTTCTGCATTTGACCCATCCGTGGAGGAGCAGTGGGCAGCTAACATGGACAGCACCCTGGGAGCAGCATTTAGGAACAGTACCTTGCTCATTCCTCAGTGGTAACTTTATCAGTCCTAGATTCGAACGTGCGACCTTCTGATCACGGGGCCAACACCCTACTGTTATGCCACCAACTGCCCCAAAGCACTAGCGCTTCACTGATATGCTATTGATTCACCAAACGGATAGTGAATCAGTGTATGAGAAGAAGATGAATGTTTAGATTTGTCAATTACCTGTCATCCCTCTACCTAAACTCTCTACCTAAGACCTCATTTTCCACTGATTCATTTCACTTCGTTCATTACACAAATGTAAACACCCACACTTTCACATCTTCACTTCATCTCCTAAAAAGCCTGCTCTGGGTGTCTAAAATTGTTTTTCATGTCTGATGCCCCCCCATCTCTCTAAAGCAGGCTTTCTGGGTATGCAGCAGTGGTACATAATGTCAGGAAGTCACAGTGCCGAGTGTGAATCTCATTATTGTGAAAATGGCATCTCCACTGTTTGCATTACCAGCCGAGATCAGAGTCGATGTTCCTCCACTCCTTCCATCAATACCCGAACAGATGCTATTAGACACTGCGCCTCTGTGTACCTTAAACTACAGGTTAAAGGTTACTGATTATGTGAGGGATGTACTGAGCCTAGGTGTGTGTGTGTTTGTGTGTTCAACACAGGCAAAGATACTCTCACAGCATTCAAATGGGTTTGACAGAAGTCTCCAGAAGTTGCGCTAAGAGTACCAGTGACATTGTGAGACTCTTTTGTTGTGTCTTATGTTTGGGAAATAAGAAAGTTTACAAGGTAGATGAAGGTACATTCAGTGAAGATATGCAATTTATCAGTCGGGCTCTAGTTTGTATTCTGACAACTTTTTGCAGTTAATCTCAAAAATCCTGAAATATCTATCACAGAGGAAGGACAAAACTGTATGCTTTATATGTCTATGTGACAGCTCTGGGTGCCAGTCCTCTACTTTGCCAAAAGTGAGTGAGTGTGATTATTTGTCATTGTGAACACACCACAGCACCGCACACAGTGCACGACAATGAAATGTGCCATCTCTATTTGACCCATCTGTGAAGGAGCAGTGGACAGCTAACATGGACAGCGTCTGTGGAGCAGTGCTTGGGGACGGTACCTTGCTCATGAGTTACCTCAGTGCTACCTCTACCAGTCCAGGATTCGAACCGGCGACCTTCCAATCTTGGAGTGAACCCCTAACAGTTCTGCTATCAACTACCCAAGTTGGTACACTGCTGAGCAATTCAGCCATTCATTAATTAATCCCAACTGGGACCAGAGCCTATTCCAGAAACTACGGGGGCAAGGCGTGGACCAACCCTGGGCAGAATGGTTTTGCATTGTCTATGCCATTGCTCCTTGCTGTTGCTTTCAACCTCCTTCCTTATTTCCATGACTATAATTTGGATTCTATTTCATACCTGTTTGGCAGTTTCAGCAACTTCAGACACTTCTAGAATACAGTCCTTCTTCATATCGATTCTACTTTATGGCAAAACTCCAACTCACATCTTGCAGATCTCAAAGAGAAGTGAAAGCTTTGAGGAGGTCTTGACAGTGCAGTCAGTCCGGGTTAAAAAAGTGTAGTGAGTTTGCACGTCCGAGTCCACCTGATAGTGTGTCCAGGAATCAATGTTGTCTTCATCCATATGTAGGCTACATACATCCCTACTATACAAACGAGTTTTCGCATTAGAGGAAGTGGAGGCATGAGCATACTGTAAAGTATAAAAATTTACAAAAATGTTCCATTTTTTAAACCCTAATCCACATATCATGCACTCAACCACACTTGTATTCATATAGTTGTTCTTAATAAGGAGTCTCCGGCCGATCTCAGGGCATCAGCAAGATGAGTTATTGTTTGATAAATGTAGCCGTCTCTCTTCTTCATTCTTTAAAAGGCTGACATGATTAATCACCCCTCTCATACTGCATTGCACCAAATGAAAAGCAGGTTTAATTTTGGGAAAGCAGGAGGAAAATAGCCCTGAACGCGGCTCTGTAATCGATTGGTACATGACCGCGGGTTTTCCCGTCTCACTCCGGGGCGGAGCTCGTTTACGCCAGGATTATCTGATTTGCAGAACCTCTTCCAGAGTTTATATGTGGGATGATGAGACGTTTAGATCGACACAAATTTCAATAAAGCCTTTAAATCCCGACAGCTGGGTAGAAACAGTGAGTGGGTTAACCAGTCTTTAAACGAAGATGGGAAACAAAAATCTTGCATGAGGAAACCAGAGGTTCAATGCGTTTACAAAAAAAATTTATTTTATACTTGCAAACTGTAAATTTAAACACTATTTTAGAAGTTTACTTCCTTTGAGGTTATTCATGAGGACTGATGGGAATAACGGCATTAGAAATAAAGTGTTAGTAACTAGAGCTGGGTATCGTTGATTTCCTGAATCGATTCGATTCTGATTCACAAGGTCATGATACGATTCAGTTCTCGATTCGATTTGATATCGATTTATTTCTTTGCGTCAATACTAGTTTTGCTTGTTTATAAAATAACTTGTTTTAAAACCGAAGTGTTGCCAAACATCGGCCTTTAGGCCAGACGGTGATTTGAGCGGAGCAGCTTCAGCCATGGCTCTATTTGGTTTCGGTTTCTCCGGTCTCATGTTTTTATAGCTCTCCTTGCGCGGTCGCGAGAAGTAGTGCATAACCGCAGGAAAAGATCGATCCGCGAATTTTTGAATCGATATCGTATTTTTCGAACGAGAATCGATATTGATTGGTGAATCGACTTTTTGAACCCAGCCCTATTAGTAACAGTGCTATTTTTTCAGTAACGAGTCATCTAATGAATTACTTTTTCCATTGTTACAGTGCAGTTACAAAATGTGGTGTGTTACTATACTTAGCTCATTAAAGCTGTTTTCATCCGACCAGGCTCTCTCAAGTTTGTAATGCTTTTCTTTGGTGGGGAGAGGGGCGAGACAACTGAAAAAGTGTTGATGATTGTCCAAGGAAGAGTAAATCAGAGGTAATATGGTAACTTTACCATCAGTGGAAACTTTACCAGTCTGGTATTCGAACCGGTGACCTTTTGATCACGGGCCAAACACTATAACCGTTACATCACCATCTACCCCATCTGTCGATACTAATACTAGCTTGTATTCTGGCAGTTTTCACATCTTATCGCAGTTTATCTCAAAGACCTAAAGCATTTATTCTTGACGTAGGACAAACCTTAATGCTTTTTGTGTCTATGAATAATACTCTCTTTATGTAAAAAACTCTTATTTTTCTGCCCTTGGCTAACATATAGAAAGAAACATCTTTCATATGACCAGTAAGTAAAACCTGCTATGAGCGATCATACATTGTTTGATGTGAAGCGCTCTTAAAGGCTCATATTTTCCAAGCAGTTCCCCATATAGACTCTTGTGTTGATCTGGACCAACATTTAGGGCGATCGGATGTCTTCCGATAGAATAAAAGTTATTTATGTATGAGTGTAGTGGCCTGATAATGCTGCTTAATTGATAGATGAGTTTGCATCAGCAGAGCCCTAAAGTCCTCAAGGTGAACGTAAAGGGGAAATATTCTCAGCACTTTTCCACCCACTAGTCTAAATTTGGTCTGCTTTATGAGATCTAACAATTTTAGCAAATCTGTGAATGGAATATTTAGGAGATGGACACACACAGTGTCATGTATAGTTATGTTGGTATAGAGGCGAGTGTCCTAACCAATAAACAACCCCTAAGCCACAAGACATCAGACCCCTAAACACACTGCTACACACACTGCCCCCCCCAGCACACACACACCCAGACTGTGAACTAACGCGCATCATTACTTTGTGATGCAAATGCTGCTCCATGGACAATCTCATCCATGCCACCTTGAAACTGTTCCAGGCATTGAAACTGTAAAATTTAACTTGTACTTCTTCTTCACTTGGACTGTTGCTACAATATTTGCACATACTTGTGATTGTAATTCTGTGAAACATTATTAGCACATATTACGGGTTGTATGTCTCTCTCAACACTTGACTGTTACGATACTTGCCCGCGTTGTTGACTGGAGCCACGTCGTCTCGTCTCTCTATGCACATGTATACAGTAAGGATGACAACGTTTACTTTGACTTTGAAATAATATTACATTACATAACACAGGGGCAGTTGGTGGCGTAACGGTAGGGTGTTCGCCCCTCGAATCCAGCGCCGGTAAACTTACCAGTGAGGTACTTATGAGCAAGGTACCGTCCCCAAGCACTGCTCCCCGGGCGCTTGTTAGCTGCCCACTGCTCCTTCATGGTTGGCTCAAATGCAGAGGTCGCATTTAACTGTGGTGCACTGTGTGCTGTGCTGTGGTGTGTTCACAATGACAAATAATCACACACTTTCACTAACACTAACTTCAGACTAACTTCAGTAACAAACAGCAAATCTTTTACATCTTTTACTTTTTCATATTAAAGCTCAAACTTTTCTAAATGTATTTACTAAATCTATAATTATTCCTTGTTTCTCATTGTCAGCAATGTTCTCACAAACCCAATTAAATTTGACATGTTCTTTTCCATACAACAGCCACAAACAAGAATAAACCTGCCCACATACACACTATATTGTGTGAGTTTAGTATGTGTTTAGAGATATTCTATTATGTTTATCAAGCCTTTATTTAAATATAACAGAAATCCTTGAGGATTTTGTCTCATATTAACCCTCTTCACTCTGTACTTGAGTTAGATACATTACAAGATTTTTTAAATAATTAAAATAGTTAACCTTAACAGGGGCCTTCTTGCTAATAGTGAATGAAAGCTAACATTGCTGTATTCAACCTTCACCATGGTAATGCTTCTGTAGAGGAGCACTCTACTCCAAGAAGCTTTTGTGGCTGAATATGATAGAAAAATAGACTTTGCAAACAGATTTTATGGGTACCCACTTCAGCATTTTTGGATAGAGTACCAATCTTGCACGGTCATCACTCTCCGCTAAGCATTTTACATTCTCCTTCCCAGCTCTCAACGCACCTGGAGAAAACAGCCAAGAACCTGCCGACTAAGAGAAAAATCTTTTAAGAAACAGATTGTTTCTCCATTTAAGCATGCAAATGGTATGGAAATTTTATGTTCATGGGATGGAAATGCACGTGTGTATGTGTGTGTGTGTCCGTGTCCCTGCAAGTAAACAAATGTGTTCCACATGTATTGTTTTATGCAAATTTAGCCACGCTGCCTAAAGCGGATGGCAGTCTCAAAAGCAGAAACAAAATCGAATGGGAGCTAATCAGAAACTGTCCATTTTCAATTTGACTGGATGCCTATGGAACTGCAAATATCGAGCATTTTTTAATTGTTTGCAATTAGTGGCTGCTATTTAAATTTGTCCTTCAGCACAGGACATGAACAGTCAGCGCTTAGACGATGCTTATGGAGAAATAAGCAACTGCATTCAATTACTTTTCTTTACTGGGTTTTTACTACCATCATTGGGTCCCTGAGCAACACTCTTAACCCCAAGCTGCTCTCAGGGAAACTGTCCCTGAAATGAGTCAAATTCACTCTGGATATGAGCGTTGGTTAAATGCTGTAAATGTAAATGTAAAGTGGAGTTGGTGGTGTAACGGTAGGGTGTTCGCCCCGTGATCAGAAGATTGCAGGTTCGAATCCAGGGCCAGTAAAGTTACCACTGAGCTACTTGTGAGCAAGGTACCGTCCCCAAGCACCTTGTTAGCTGCCCACTGCTCCTTCACGGATGGGTTAAATGCAGAGGTCACATTTCGTTGTGGTTCACTGTGTGCTGTGCTGTGGTATGTTCACAATAACAAATAATCACTCACTCACTTTCAAGTTGCATTTCTGCAAGAAAGTGCTCAAGTTATGTAGCTATACTGGCAATACTGACATGAAAACAGAAGGAAGACTTTGATTAAAATGCATTGAAATGAATGTGGAAAGAACAAGGGACGATAAAAGTGCGGGTCAAAACAGATTGAGATGTGTGTTCCTATGGGAAAAATAAACGACAGGATATAGGATGGTTACAGATATGTGAAGAAGCTCATGGGCCCCTTGAATCGTGTCAAATTTGGTGACTTTGTGAAGAACAGCAGTAGTGGTCAGAAAAATGTGCGTGGAATTAAAATTGGATAAAATATATATAAATGACTATCTCAATCACATTAGGTTTCTAGGTAATGCTTAATTATATAATTAGTGGACATGGTCAGCACTTTCTCCAATTTCCCTGTAAACAGTAGTCCATGAACAATACCCATGCTATAAATAATAATTATAACCATTAAATATTAAGTGCAGTGGTTATGAGTGGTCAGACAGGGGTTAGAGACATGAAGAAAGTACAAAACTGGACAATAAATGGCTTAAACACAAACTGTAACATGCACTAAATGTGTAACACAAAATATTATTGTTTTTAATCTTAGACAAGAGTTGGAGTGCTGTGCTCTCCTCGTTTCTTTATATTTTGCTTTCAAAGAGCAGAATTTTCTTCCGTATTTTCTTTTTTTTTTTGCAATAAGACACTAAACTTAATTTCTCACTTCGTTCATTCATTCGGGGGAACCGGAGCCTATCTCAAGAACTACAGGCGCAAGGCAGGGACCAGCTCTGGACAGGCGACACCGCAGGTCACACACACGCACATTCACGCCTTACAGGGCCAATTTAGAGTCACCAATTAACCTTTACCGCAAGGTTTTGGACTGTGGGAGGAAACCGGAGCACCCGGAGGAAACCCAGGCCAACACGGGGAGATCATGCAAACTCCACACAAAAAGACCCTACGGCCAACCAGGGGATCGAACCCAGGACCTTCTGGCTGTGAGGCGGCAGCGCTGACCAGTGCACCACCATGCCGCCCATGTGATGTTATGAAAATGATAAATGTTCAAATCTGTTGAAATACAGATCAGAACAGTTTTTTAATAATCAACTGGTAGGTGGTTTTATGATGATTAGTCAGCAGCAGATTGCCATTAGCGGAAATGTCATTTTTCGGAAAACCGCAGCTGTTTTTCTGAGGCGGGGAGCGATGGTGTGTACTTTGTGAATTAAGTCACGATTTTCTCATTAGCATGTGTTTTGCCGGTGGTCCGGGCCTGTGGTTAGCTATCAGGCGGCTGAGCACTCCAGACCCACCACTTCGCAAAACTCATTCATCAAAGTTTCATATTTCTAACCAAACATATGATTTGTGCACACAGCAAATTATTGGCATTTATCAAGGTGGCAGATAATTTGCTCACCGTTGATGATGAATGGCACGCCCACAGAAACTACATGCTTAAAAGTGAAGAATAACAGAACATCAAAAAAACAGAGAGATCTGGCAAGTTGATATTTGTGGTGGATGCTTGTTAGATGGCAAATTTTTAATTGAGGAAAAGAGAGGGGCTTTAGAGAAAAATTATATAATGAAAAAAGGCAGTGTTTCCTAGGACTTTAGCCCAACCGCCCACCAGAGGGCACCCCTGTCCTGTCCTGTCCTGTCTTGTGTGGTATGTCTGTCATTTCTTCTGTCCTGCACCATGTGTCCTGATTGGTTAGTTAGTTTAATCATCTGTTACACCTGTGTTTGCTTAGTTCTTTGTTCCTAGTTTCTTGATCTGTTTTATTGGTTCCTGTCGGTTCTCAATTTTGCAGCTACTGATGACAATAAAGTAACCTTTAACTTTAACGTTAAACCTTGCCGTTCAAACAGACATCAAAAATGAGATCCTATCGACATTATTTGAGCGTTATGTTATACACTGGGTCAAAATTAGATGCTGAATGTACCCTAAATGTCACAAAAACGTATACCTCTATAAGACTCAAAATACGTTATGGGTCAAAATTACACATGCTCAAACGTCAAAAACATGTTATTTAAAAACCTTTATAGAACACAAAATGTCCATCATGTCACAGGAATGTTTGTTGTTGGCTGGATCTCTCTCTCTCTCTGTACATATATATATATATATATATATCTTGCTCTTTCATTTTGCTAGAGCTTTGTGCTTTGACTGGCAGGCTAAAAAAGTAAAGTGTCATGAGTGTGTTATCAGGTGAGAACAGACAGAAACGCACAAACACCACCACCCACACCAAATGCATCAATAAAGTACATGCATGTTTGTCTTTTTGTTTTTCAAGTGCTGCCGCCCAAGCTTAATTTCAAATGCTTTTCACATAATTACGATTATTATTTCTGCTTTCATCGATTATTATCACATAATTGGATGTTCACCGGCGTCTGTACGTTAAAACGCCAGGACAAGGTTATCAGCGACGGACCAGTCGGTGGTTAGATTAGCCGGTCTTGCAAATTCATTTCTCCCCGGAGGGTCCTACTAATGTCCTAAATGACCATACGCTATGAGCGGCCTCGTGAAGAACAGATAAAGACGTTTAACCGTAATCTATCACTCAGCGCCAGGCTGCTCGAGCCTCATCTCTGCTTTATAGCGCGTTACCTGGAGCTAGCGGAATGCAATTAAAGGCTCGAAGCAAAACAGCGCTGGCGCAGGACGAGCCGTAAAGGCCTGCTGGAATGGCGGCGGATAAAAACTCTTCTGCTGCAATTAAACATCCCACTCGTAATATCCTAACAGATGTTGTTGCCGTTTCTTAGTGGAAACACAAAGGAATAAAATATTTAAATCCAGGAGTGTTAACCGCCAACTGTACGGAGATCGGCGTGGATTTGTTAAGCAATAGAGAGTGGCATTACAAAGTAACAAGATGAAAAGTCATATTTTATCATCAATTAAACTTCATTCTACTTGCAAATGCAGTTAGACATTATGCAATATCAGTCCCTGGTTATTGTTACATATTATTTAGAGTAAAAATATATGATATATTTACTATTAAACACCAAAATACCAATAACCAAATATTTACAGGAGCTATATGTACGATTGTGGCCAAAACTGATACTGTAGCGCGTTGTTTCCCCTCCCCTTCCTCCCCAGACTCAAGGTTGCCAAATAGACTGACTGAGGACTCATAATTGGTTAATGTTACATTTGGTATTGCCATAATTAGTGTGCTAATGTTTGTACTGTTAACACACTGTCTCAGCGTAACACAATGCTAATGTTAGCAATCACAAGTCACTGTTTTGTGTCTCAAACACTTCAGTCGGTTCGACATTTCCTAATTTCAGGGACAGTTTCCCTGAGAGCAACTTAGGGTTAAGGGTCTTGCTCAGGGGCCCAAAATTGGTAACACCAGAGGTCGGATTCGAACCCACAGCCTCTTGGTCCAAAGGCGAGTGTTCTACCACTAGGCCACCAACTACAATCTACGATCCAACATCAATAACGTTATTCAACTGGTGATAATATTTGAAATGTTCATCCCTACGTCTAGTGGTGATACAAGTTAGCCAACCTTGTCTAAATCTTACCTGTTCAGTAGAAAATTTGCCTCTTCCGCATTTGTCTTCAATTTCTTCTCCGTTTCAGTCGTCTCCACCTTTCAAACTTTCAAACTTTTAATTTTCCAAAGTCGGTCTACAAGAAAAACATATTTGATATGGTATAATTTACTCAGATTTTTAGCTTTAGCTAAAGAAACCTGCATGGCATCTTTGCTTGCTTTGATTTTTATTCGGACTTGGATGTAGTTTTTAGTTAGAAAGTGACAGCTAGAAGGGATCTGATTTGTGTGGCAGACTGAATTATACAGAGACTGCTGTATGTGGCATGATAAATTATTGTGATGTTATGAGAATGATAAATTGCAGACTATTTATACATTTCTTCGCAGCTATTACTTCGTGAGAGTGCACATAAATCTGTAATGACATAAATCTGATGACATAAATCTAAGGGTTAAAGCAAAAATTGCCAATCTATCAGACATTTAAGATTACACCATCAGAGAAAACGAGGCATTAGATTGTCGTGTTGAGCTTTCACTTAGAACAAGCGCGTGCAGATAGCTCGTGTTAACTCGTTTTTCTTGCATTACATTTGTCTCGTAGTAAATTCTCATGCTGATTACGGTGCTGTCTTTTTATTCCTGTCGTGGTTTGTCACAGCACAGTAGATTTGCATAGTAAGAACGGCTGTACGGCTGTATTTAGACCTGCTTTGCATATCTGGCGAAATTAGAATAATGAGAAAAATTGGTTTGAACAAGTTGACAGTTAGAGCTTTTTATAAACTTGAATCAATTCGGAGCAGCGACAGCTCAGCTTAAACGGCTTTAGTGACTCATTTCTCTGAAGAAAGAAGGACTGGGTTTGGGTACAGAGCTACCTAAAATTTGGAATTGTTGTGCTTGTCTTCTCATTTCCAATACTGATCTCGCAGTCCAATGTACAGTTTGTGAACCCTTTAGAATATTCTATATTTCCGCACAAATATTAACCACAATGTCAGATTTTCAAGTCCTGAAATATGTAAGAAACCATTTAAACTAATGTAACCTACATATTATAATGTATAAAATTAAATGATTTAATATTCCATATTTGTAAAAAGTGGCAAAAGTTGGTGAACCTTAGCATTCCATATCTGGTGTGGGCCAATCGTGCAGAAATAATAACAACTAAATATTTGTGTAACTGTTGATAAGTCCTGAACACCTGAATTTTAGCCCTTTCCTCTGTATAGACCACCTTCAACTAAGGGATATTGGTCTTTTCACATACTTTGGCATTCTTTAACCATTCTTTGGTAGATTGGCTTGTGTGTTGAGGATCACCGTCTTGCTGCAAGATCCACTTAATAATTCAGAACTCATTTAAGTGAGTGATTATTTGTCACGGTGAACCCACCACACTACAGCACAGCACACACTGCACCACAACGAAATGTGACCCTCTGCTTTTGACCCATCCATGAAGCAGCAGTTGGCAGCGCCTTGGCAGCACCCAGAGAGCAGTGCTTGAGGACGGTACCTTGCTCACAGGTACCTCAGTGACCCGGCGACCTTCCAATAATGGGGTCAGCTCCCTAACTGTTACGCTACCCACTGCCCAAAACGTGGCCTAAACTGTCAGGGATCTGGTTAGGATGTGACAAGAAAGTCAGACGTTCACAATCTTCAAGCGGCCAGGTTAGGCGGCTTCCAGACTGTTTCAAAATTCGGACAGTGATCTGGTTAGGATATAGCAGACTGCCACACGTTAGCAGTTAGCCTCTGTAGCGTGGTGGTTAACCCAAACGCGGCTGAGAGCGCGAGTAGGCAGGATTTCCATGCGAGTTGATATAAGAACTCTCTGACGTGCAGAGCAAGGATTCCCACAAGAACCCGCGTTCTAACAGACACACACTCTATCAGGGAGATTAACCAAATAATCAGAGTACTCACGATTGAAGCCAAGCAGAGTCGGAAGGTGGGCTGGTTGATTCAATGACAGAGCGATGCGCAGCAGGAAAATGACTCCTTTTATACTTCCTGAACCGCGACGGACCACTTCCGGGTCCTATCATCGATTGCAGGAGGCAGTGCACGTGACACCAAACCATGAAACTGCCACCACCATGCTTCACCAATGGGATTACCTGTTTATGGTGCAATGCAGGGTTTTCCTTTCTCCAAAAATAACACTTCTCTTTTAAACCCTATTTTTTGGTCTCGTCCATCCACATAATATTTTCAAAGCCCTCTGGGTTGTCCACATGATTTTTACCAAACTTTTGATGGCAGTATTGTGTGAAAATCTGATGTGGAAAGGTAGAAAATCCTAAAGGTTCACAAACTTTTAAGCACAATAGTAAAACTGGATTTTTTGAGTCTATATTATCTGAAATGATGCAGTTGATGGGGTTCCAACATATGTCATATTAACTAAAGCACACAGTGTGTGTAGACCAAGTGCTTCTTTGAAGGATCTTTACCTATTGTCAGCGTTACCTTTCTGCAAGTCGCCGATGCTCTGCTTTCAGCCTGGCGCGTCTCGGAATGATTGACTCTGGGATTGAAGTCAGATTCAAGGTCCGAATGAACGATGACAGTCTTGCTCCCGCTCTGAAAGATCAGACAAAAGTAATGGTCAATTATGGCCACAGGCATTGGGAGAGATGAAGGCTGAGCCTCTTTCTGAGTCACGGCAAAAGAGTTTTAGCATTTTAGTTCTCAGCACCATTCGTCTGAATTCAGGATCTATTGTGAATCTTTAAGTATTGGCATTCTCCTGACACAACAAATTCCTCTCATGTAAAAAGTTGAATTATTAATAAAGAATGTGCTACAAACCTTGTGCAGTACATTCAGTTTAATTCATAAAATTTCATTTCTTTAACATTTGTGGTATCACTTTAGTTTATAGATTCTCACTTTTGAACAAAATCTTTGTACAGACTGAATGTTAAAGATCCTAAAGTACGTGAATGTAAAGCTAAAATAAACTAATATTAACTGATCTCTCTTAAAAAGTGCAATGATTCAGCACATTGCTTATCCACTACAGCCGACTCATCGCAACCCGTAATGTTCTGAGTCACTTCTCCCCTTTACTAGGCCAGACCCTTACCATTCTGTCCCATACTGTTCTGAGCTGCGTTTCCACTAAAACCTGACCCATTCTGTACTATTCTTAGTTGCTTCTCCATTACACCGGATCACACTTGGCTCATACGGTTCTGAGCAGACCTGATCTGCTCCGTCCTATACCGTTCTGAGTTGTTTGTCCACAGCACATGATGCGACATGACCCAACCTGTACTGTTCTGTTCCGAGTTGCTCTTATATCAACTCATATCAGTAATATCAACTTATGTACTGGTCTTTGCCACTACTTCTGAACCATTTTGTGATGTTTTGAGTTTCCCTTTTTGATAATGTAATCAAGCCATGAACAAGCAAAGAACATATATTTTTTTTAAAAACTAATTTTGAGGAGAAAAATCTTTAATATTTGTTATTTTTAAAAATGTATTTATGTTAACGTTGCTGCCATTTCCCTGTAATGGTATCAGAAAGATTCGCAGTGTCTGTGCTTGTGTGTGTGTTTGTGAGAGCATGCTTTAGCCACCGCAATCCATCCAAGATGTGTGATGAAAGCCTCCACACGGCGCATCTACAGCAGCAACAAATCTGCAGGAAATGACAGTGTTTCTCCACTGCAAACTACTCCATATTTTGTGTGTGTATGTTTGTGTGTGTGTGTGTGTACATGAGAGAGATAGAGACAGAAAGAGGGTGGCAAGAACATTTCAGCCTCTGTGAAAAATATTCCAGTGATTCATTCTTACGTCCATATTAAACCCAAACACATTTTAGTTCCATTATTCAGTACAGAAAGCCCAGAAACAGAAACCCGGCAAACGGTGTGTGCGGAAACGGCCTCCTCATGAGCAGAATCCCCAGCGTGTGTCGTCTCTAAAGCAGTTAAAGCATCGCATGTTTCGTTTTGTTTGCTGTATCATTTGGTGTTTTCCGTGTTAGAGTCGGAGCGCAAAATCGTCTTTTCATTTAACAAACGCAACGCCGTAAACACAGGACACCAAACACGATCCGAATCTGTGAGCGTAAATCCTGTAAAGCTGCTCTGTGACCATGACTGGCGTAAAGCTAGTTTGGCACAATGGAATACAACGGAATACAAAGAACCGGAATTGAAAAGGTATTGTATTTTTTCCTCTTTTTTCATCCAGCGCTTTGAAGTTCTCCTCCTCCAACCACATGCAACCAAAATGGAATAAACGCACAAACTGCATCTGCTGCAAAGGAATTTCATTAATCCATTGTTCACTAGAAAGATCCATAATATTTTCACAGCGGCAGGTAAGAGGTAAGTGCCGGGCTGCTCTCAGACTCGTCTTTGCGTTTGAGGGACAATATCACACGTATGCGTAGGTCAGATGTGAATGAAGCTGTAAACAGCATCATATTGTTGTGGTTTCCATGTAACTGCGGGACATATATTTGCAAAGATTTTCACAATCTTTATTGTCTAATTTATCCATTAATTCATTATCCGAACTGTTATCCATCCTGAGCTGACGCTTGACCTTGTCAACCCTCCCGAGCTGATCCTGACCCACTGAACCCGCACCAGGACTCCATGGGGACATCATCATGAAACCAACTGGGATTGGACCCTATGGACGTCTACTGACTTAGCAGCACAATACTGAACTAATTTCAGCTTAATGTTGCTGAGAGGGTCCTGCAAGTGGCCCAGCAACAACCCGGGATTCGAAATATCCCTTGGACTATTTTTGTATCTTTGCTTCTTTAAATAACTAACTACTCATCTTGAACTATTGCTTGTTGTACATTAAATGTTCGTGCGCCCGGTCGCCCAGAGGAGGATGGGGTCCCCCTCCGAGTCTTGGTCCTCTCAAGGTTTCTTCCTACTAGAGGGAGTTTTTCCTTGCCACTGTCACCTCAGGCTTGCTTGTTGGGGGGTTTAGGCCGGTTATATGTAAAGTGCTTTGTGACAATGACTGTTGTTAAGAGCGCTATATAAATAAATTTGAATTTAAATTTGAATTTAATCCCTCTCCAGGTCACGGGGACTGGAACCTACCCCGGGACAACAGGCGCGAGGCGGGGCTCAGCCCTGGGCAGGCACCAACACACCGCAGGGCACACGCACTCACACAACTACACTCTTAATCACACCTTTTGGGGCCAATTTAGACTTGCCAATCAACCTACAGTGCATGCTTTTGAGAATACCCACGCGAGCACCAACTTTTCTATACACTTCAGATGCATGATCTCAACCTGGCACGGCCCAGAGCAGGATGAAGTCCCCTTCTGAGACTTGGATCCTCACAAAGTTGCTTCCTAATTACCACAGAAGGAGTTTTTCCTGCCACTGTCGCCCCAGGCTTGCTCGTTAGAGGCTCGGGCACGGCAACATGTAAAGTCGCTTTGTGACTATGTTTGTGTAAGAGGCGCTAAACAAATTATCCTGAACTGAAATGCTGGTAATTAATGTTCTTTGACAAATTAGATGAACACAAACCAAAGATTTAAACTAAAACAAAATCTCGGTGCCCAACAAGTAGCTTCCAAAAATTATGAATGTCTCAGAAATTCATCATTAAACTTAAAGTGCAAAAAGATCCTACCAAGGCAAGAGAATGATACACACTTGAATGACAGACAAATACGTCAACTTGTTTAACTTGTTTAAAACATTATGTTTATCAAAAACGGAGAAACAAAACAAATAATCAATAAGTCAATCTTTTGAAGGATGGTAGCTTAATTCCCTTACAACTCATTAGAGATTAACAGAGTCTTCATAATGAGCTCAAGAGTTGTGCATGTGTTTACAGAACCAACAAATTCAATACCAGGCAGGATTGTGTGAATTTTACCAAGAGCTTCATTCACTCGGCTTGTCTGGCCGGTGCCGCCCCGTTGGGTCTCTTCGCTTCACCCCGTGTCTATAAAAGCTCTGTGTCTTTCCTCGCTTTGTGGCCCTGTGCTGCCTTTTTCCATCGTTCTCTTGAAGGAGAGACACTAATCGGGAACCTTTGCAGTCTTGAAACGCTGATTTACTACAGCTCTGACCAAGAGTGCTGCATATCTATGTGTAAACACACTGACCAGCTGCATGACTTAGATAAGCGAGGGAGAGGGAGGGGGAGAGGGAGACAGCGGGAGAGAGGAGAATTGTGGGAAAACAGTGCCCTCTGCTGTTGAACAACGTAACCTTAATAATAACAAAGAGTGAGGACTTGACAGAACTATAATAAGGGAGAATGCTTTAATTTTTTGATGGTGTCTAACTGTATTATTTACATTTTATATTGTTTTATTTTCAATGTTTTTAATATATTTTCTATTAGCTCAGCAGGTCTGTCAGCGTGGAACCCGTGTTACTTAGATTCCTTTTGTTCTATTTGTATGGTCCTGTTCTCATTTGCTTTTCCACTACATCTGACATGTCCCATCCATAACCCCTGCTACTGGATGCGTGTCCGCTGCTGTGCGACTGCGCTGCATTTCCATTCCGTCCGAGGCCATCCGCCAATTCGCACTGGACGCGTTTGTGGTCTGTATCTGATCCGGCGCGCGGCTGGTTTGCGAGATCACATGATCACGGGAGAATTGTAAAAGATTGCGCGGGATAACGCGATAACAACCGTGGGTAAACCAACGGCGTTTGTTTTGCTGATTTCTGCGCACTACAAACATTATTAGTAGGCTTCCTAGTTCATTTTGTCCTTGTTGTTGCTCAACTTTGTGTTTGTGTTTAGCATTGTGTTGCATTGCTGTGTTTAATGTTGTGTTTGTCATACTTTGTTGTGTTGTAACCTACAGACAACAATTAATACATTTAAAGTCCATTTTGGAATGACATGGATTCAAGATTTTTGAGGGAGGTTTTTTTGCTGTTTACAATTTCGTGTTTCTCCACCTCCAAAATTAACTTTTTGCCGCCCATGATGTCGTGAAGGGATCGTCTGGAGTTGGCGCATGCGCTCTGTGTTGCGTTCTTGATCCGTATCCGTCAAAAATAGACTTGATGCGCATCTCGATGGACTGCCGGACATGTGACGGAACAAAGACATAGCGGAGACGCGACGCAGCGGATATGGTGTAAACTGATGCGGCAATTAGCTGCGGCTGCCGTGTCAGAGTCGCATCCAGTGTAAAACAGGGGTTAGAGTTTACTGACTAGGGGTCGGGTACTGAGATCGGTACTTTTAGAGGTACCGACCGAATGATGTCACGTTAAATCAAACGGTGACAAATTCCAGTACGTTCAAACGCCCGTCAGCAGCGGCGCATACGGCACTCGGTGGAACGTTTAATTAAATAACAGTTATCTCAATGCAATTTATGCAGTTTACATGTACAGCAGCAATAGGACAGAAACAGATATTTGTTGCAGTTAAATTTCCATTAGCTATTTAAGCTATAGTGTTAGTTTTGTTTACCGTGTCAACGGTTGCCAGGGGAAGAAAGCGCATGCAGAAACAGCGCGTGGAAGGCTGAAAACAGGGCCACAAGCCGAAAACGTTCGATTGTGTGACTGAACTTTACTGAAAACGGTGAAGATAGCGAGACATGTAACATTTACCACGCGAAATACAGAACTGGAACTAGCAATACGTCCCACTTGAGCAAACACCTCGTTAAACATAAAATATATTTACAGGGGGATGAGTGTGCGGTGTTTGGTGACTCGAGCGGGTCTGGGTCCATCAAACGCGACTCTACGCCGTCGATAAAAGTTCCACTGCAGCTTTACGTATGTAGTGCTTTATCTGACTCAGTTATTATTCTGGGATATTTTTATGAAAACTGTAATAAATTTATATTGTAGTTGTAACATAAGAAACGTTTAAAATGAATTTGGGGCTTATTTATTATTACTGTTGATACAAACCAGGTATTACAGATTCAGAGCAAGGTATCGAAATGAAGTACCGTTGAGTATCAGTACCAAACACCAGGTACCGGTATCGTTTCAGATACCCAACCCTATCTGACCAGTTCTGACCAGTACTGTTCTGAACTACTTTTCCACGATACCTAATCTGACCCGTCCCGTATCATTCTAAATTGCTTTTTCCCTTCCCGTGATGAATGCCGACCTGTACCATTCTTAATTACTTATAATTCCGAGCTGTTTTTCCACCACATCTGACCAGGTCGTTTTGAGTTGTATTTTCCTAGTAGAACTGACCCAACCTCACCTATATTGTTCTGAGACTCTTTTCTACTACCTCTGACCCCTTCCACCCCATATCGTTCTCAGCTGCTTTTCCACTATACCTGACCAGATCGCAGATTAGTTCTACTACAAGTCACCTTACACCCGAAGTTCTAGTGAAGACCGTCTTCTTAAAAGATGGAAAAATTAAATGGAAACAGCAATTGCAAGTTATGGATATGCTTTATTTATTTATTTTTGTCTTTTCCTCTGCATTTTGATTTGAGTGAACAAGTGTATTTATTTGTACAAATTTATTTGTGACCGAATACACGACTTTTTAGGACACACACAAATGACTTTTGGTTGGCACAGCTGATGTCATTCCATTGTTCACGTCCTGCAGTTCAGAGGGGGGAAGCAAAAAAAAAAAAAAAAGCATCAATATAAGTATCAATCTTCATTTTTATGAATGTTATCTTATGAGTCTGTCATTAATGTCAACACTCAAAAAAAATATTTTTCCCCATTTCTTTCCAGGTGTTCAGCTGAAGAGACATTTGTTATCTTTAGAGTTATTGGAAAATGGAAAATTAATTTTTACTTTACTACCTAAAAAGTTTATCTCCAGGCAGTTTTCCACCCGTAGGTTATTAGGCTCCCCAGGGGCCCAGAGGGTGAAGCCCATTTTGCTTCCATCACTCCAGAGCCATGTGCCTTCCTGTGTGTAAAAGGAGAGCAGAGAGCTTGGAAATAACGTGTTATGTAAAAAAAAAAAAGAGAGAGAATGATATAATGGTTGACTGTTATACCTGTACTGCATCATGACCTCCGAGCCAAGTCCTGGGGTTATCTTCGGTCTGTTTATAGATGAGTGACCTAATAAAGTCATTTTCGGTATGGCTGTGCACAGAAGCAAGGTTTCCTCCATGGGACAGACACTCACTCTGAAGTGAGGAGACCAAATTAAAAATGCATAAATATATATCTAGGTAAATGATTTGCCAATAAACATGCAGGACATTCGTTCTCGCTGACAGACCTCTGCTTGAATCCAAGTAAGTTGAGTTTGAAAGAACCTGAAGCATGTATTCTGGAACAGAGTCCATGTTTGTGGGCAACGGCCATCTTAAAAAGTAATTATAATAGAACATGGTGAAATGTTGTACTGGTATTTCTGTGTTTGTGGCAGAATTTTGATAAATGTACATTTTATATAATAGTGTATAATATTGTTAACATGAACAGCATGAGTCTATTCATGTCATAAAGCAATAATATTATAGATATTATACTTACATGAGTGATATTGCTTTTCCACAAGTTGAGTGGTTCCCTCTAAAACAAAATGCCGTTCATGTTGCGTTAGTTTTGAACAGAACATGAAGACTTTCATCTGCGTAAAGATTTTATCTTGGTTCCAGTATAAGTAGTGCTGTCTGACCTTCACTGGTGGCTGTTATCTGACTTTACCGTTGCTTTATAAAGGTACAAGGTTTGGGTTTATTAGCGAGATCAATTTCTAAATTGAGTTTTCCTAAATTATAGAGATAGTTTGGCTGTTCAGGGGTAATCTGAAGGTAGGATTCACCTTATTCTCCATGGTTACAAGGGGGACGCCGTCTTTGTTTACATTGTGTTCAAACTTCAGGTTATCCAGCAGATTCATTGACGCTCAGTAATATCACGGGGAAATTGTGTTATAAAAAAGTGTGGTATAATGAGTAATATCATATGTACAGTTGGGGGTTGTCACAATAATTTTTTAAAAAGAGGCGATTTTCTCCTCAGCTGAAGAGCTTTCCTAACCCGTTGCCAGAGAAATGGCTTGGCCATAAAGCTCCGGTGAAGCATCTGCGTCGGGTGCCTGTGAGGCTGTCAGGTAAGATTAACTTAAGTTTAACATAACTCTGAGCGCTAATGCTAGCTTGAGGTAGCTATGCTCCAGTTAGAGGTGTGCTGAGCTGTGACTGACTGCTTG